>APFE030185420.1:0-12790 GCA_000404065.3 Pinus taeda
CACAAAACCATAGGTGGGTCCGCCCAACCTAACATAGGGTCCAAAACCAAAATTTTCTGGGGCGCTGCCCCGGACCCCATAAAGTGGGGTTATGGGTACCCCTCAAACCCCCTGTTAGCTATGTGGAAAGAATATAACACAACCCAACACGGAATTGGAAACCAAGACAGGCATTAGAAAACTGGATCAGAGTGATTTCTGAAGACAATGACTAGAATTGCCTGCATGCACATTCAGATTGGTCAAATTTCTGTGTAATCGACCTCTTCAGTTCCAATCCTAATAAAGTGGTTGACCATCTTGAAAGCAGAACTAGAGACATAGTCCTTTAGGGAAAAACTCTGTAATCAATATTGTTTTCTGGTATCACTATGTATTTGCTATTTTCACTTCTGTTTTGCATCTTACTTATGTTTTATGAGTTTTTGTAAACCCTTTCTTCTCAAGTAGTTCTAAGGGTTTCAAAACTTTAAGTTAACACTCAATTCACTGATGGCATAATCAATTCTACTTCAGTTTTAACATATGACCATTTCAGATCACTACTCACCGATGAAATTTAGAACACACCGCTCTCTAACCCAAAGTTCCATGATCACACCGCCTTGTAGGGAGTAAAGGGCTTCACTTGGTAGCAAAACCAAGTTCAACCCAACCTTCTTGACATTGCTGATAGCGGCATTGTTAGATTCCACTCTCATAGTCAATGCTTCATCCAGTAGCATAATGGCCTAGGGATCCAAGGAGCAAACTAGTTCTGCTACCTCTGAGGTTCCAAGCACTAAGCTAGTTACTGCCGCGTTGTGCTATCCTACACTAGTATACACTTGAGTGACCTGGACCTACAGCTCACACAAACCCATATGAATGGTGACCAATGCTTGCTTCTGCTGCTATTCAAATTACTGCAACATCTCCATGGTCACATCCCTCACTATGTCCCCGATATCATTTAGGTCACCTTTAGTCAAAATGATCAGGTCATGTGATGATTTGTTGGCCTTGTACTTCTTCCTGTGGCCCTACTTTTTCCTCCTCGCTAGAGCACTTAACCCAGAATGGAGTAGTCTCTCGGTCTACACCTCCATGTCCTCACTGCTACTTTTCTTCCTCCATCTATGGTGAAGGGGACTTCTAACTTCTATCAGATTCATTCTCTTCCTCTTCTTCCTCCTTCTTGGCCTACCTCTTAGCAGCATGCTCTGCCTTGGATTTTTCTTTAACTTCCCTTTTCCTCCTCTTGCTCAACTGTTGCATCATGAGACAAGCTTTTTCCTTCTTCTGCTTCATTACTAACTTACTAGACCTAGCTAACAAATATGAAGTCATGCGCCACTATGATGGCCAACTCTCTAGGACCACTGTGATTGCATCATCTTGCGCTTCTTTGCAATTCGCGAGGTATTCACCACAGAGGTAGTGCGTGCAATTAAATTTTATGCCCTCTGTGCACTGGGCCACTAACAACACAACAAGTGCCGAGACCTCATTTCCATGACACTTCCTCACTATTTTCCTAGCCAAAATCTAGGAATCGACCTTAACCAAGGGGTCAGTTATGTTGGAAATTGAGTATCCAAATGGTTTCTTGGCGAGATTGAATTTGTCCTTAATTCTTATGGTGAGGTTGTGCTCACCCGTCTTTCTGCCAAATTCCATGGCTAGATTCAACCCTAAATGTGCTAACAACGTGACCTTATGGATCAACATATATTTCATGGGTATCGGTTCTCCTAACTATAAGCGCCCATTGTACACTAAGCATAGTAGTTGTTTGATCACCATCAGTGTTTTCGGCATGCGGTGGTAATGCAACATCCATAGCAAGTTTAATAGTCCTGCCTTGTCCACCCCCTTTATCCAACGTCGCAGCTCCATCACGGTCACACCATAATCCTTATAAAAAACACGGTTCATAATGGTATTAGTCACCATGTGGGCACAGCACTTTGTGTCAGCCAAGTCCCAATCATCCAACTTAAGACCGAGAATGTGCACTAAGTGCAAACCTTCAAAGGTGATCTACTCTCGCAGCAGCGGGCTATTTAACAGAATTTTCCCTGCATTTGAGTCCTTCAGGACATTCACCTTTCCCTAGCAATGAGGGATGTACTCAGGTAGCTTTGAGATAGTGTCTACACCCTCTATGTGAATTTTGTCTCGATCCATATCCACATCTTTGGGCCCTTATCAGATTCTAAGTCTACAACCTTGCCTTTCTCTTGTGCAATGGGATTTTCCTTCTTCTCGTGTTTCCTTTCCAACTCATGCGCTGACTGTGTTGCTTTTGGCTTATCATTCATTATCTTCAAACCCTCTTTTGGTAGCATAGGCCTCGGCCTGGGTGACCTCTACGATTTTGGCACTTCTGCGGGCATTTCCACACTCACAACCTTCGGGGCAGCTTCGTGAGAGGCCATCGATCTTCCAACACTTGTGGTTTCTATAGGTGCCAATATGAATCCAGCAATAAGCTCCTGGATTGCTTTAGGTAGCTTGTCAAATACTGAACTAGTCACCAAAGCCTCAAAATAGCTACGGTTCGTGTGCGCCTGATAGCTCGACACCACAATTCTTAGAATCCAAAGTGTTCTTCATCGGGCAACCATCTGTAATTTCTAGGCAGTTTTGAATTTGAATCTGACCATTCCATCCAAAATCTACTAATAAATGCTAGATTGGTGACAAATTTTCATAGATCTTACTCTTAAATTCTGACTTAAATACCACCCCCCTGCTCCACTTACCTATTTTCCCATTGTCAACTCCTGAAGAGTGACCTTAACGGTCACTTTTTGGCTACCCTACGAGGTTTCTCCTTCTATAGCATAGCCCCCTTCATGCTTCCACCAATACTGTGACATTCCTTCCTTCCACGTAGTTCCCCAATCGTGCAACTCTACAACCGAGGCAATGTAGTTTATATTCCCGTTCCTCCTTTCAGCTTCCTGCAGTGCTAAGATTATGCCTCCTCCATATAGTAATCTAGCAAGATCCCCAGTGTATGGATTCAATCAGCTTCCATTGACCTTCCTTGAAAATGGCTCTCCATTCAACTTCACCAACTAAACTACTCCACCATTAGTAATCTCCTTGATGAAATAGGGCCCCAGTCAATGCATCCAAATTTTTCTTGGAAATTTATCAAACTTGCTATCATATAATATCTCTAAATCATTTACAATTAAGGTGGGTAGTTTGAGTGCCAATTGTGCCATGACTTTTTGTGCTCCTTTTGAACTTTCAAATGGAATCCAGCCAAAAATCTATCTACTTTGAGCTTTGTCTACTGTACGAGATTTTTTTCCACGGCTCTGTGATCTTCCATTCTTGTAAATTCTACTATGCATAGACTAGGTACAATGTACTCCATTGACATCACAACTTCTATGCCATAAACAAAACTACACATCCCAGTCATTCCTTTATGTATTGTATACCTTTGTCAGCATGTTATCCATTATCTTATTAAATGCTTCCACCATCACACTAACCTACAGGTGATATGGCATACTCTTTTGATGATAAACCTAGAATGCCTTCATCAACGCATTGATCATCTCATTGAGAAAATGCATACTGCGATCATTCATAAAAATATTCGAGCAACGAAATCTTGTCAGTACATACTAGAAAATGAACTTTGTTGTTGTTTCCCTTATACAATCCTTCATAGGTTGCGCCTCTGCCCACCTGGTCAAATACCCAGTAGTGGTGATGATGTACCGCACACCCATCTTCTTTCATGGAGGTTGAATTGGTCCTACAAAGTCAATCGCCCACTTTTGAAATGACATTTGTGGATTTAGAGGCATCTCATCCCTCGACAATGACCTACCCATCCTGTAACATGCATCACATGCCTTACAATAAGCCTTTCAATCCTTATGAAGCTTCAACCACCATAGCCTAGTGCATAAAATCTTCCGCGCTATTGCTTTTCCTGCATAATGTCCTCCTATGGCTCCTCCATGAGCTTCAGCAAGGATGTCCTTTTGTTCAAAGTTAGGTACATAACATCGCAAAATTTCATCCAAGCAGATTTTATATAAATTCCCTGCAATGACAGAAAATTCAATCACGTGCACCACTAGCTCCTTCTTTTGTTGATCAGTATACCCTTCCAACATTGTTCTCATCATTTGGAAGTGTACGATATCCACAAATTTATTATCCGCAACACGCACTGCAAAGAGATGCATGTCAGGCAACCCTTCCTCTAAATTAGTAGGCTCCTCTACTATTTTAATGTGTGATAGATGGTGTAGTCCTACATTCAGTTGCTCTGGTTTTACAATAACTTTGAAGTCATATTCCTCGAACATCATCAACCATATCATATCTTCGCCACCAACATAGGCTTGTTCACCAAGTAGTTCAATGCAGAATGGTTTGTATACATCTTAAAGTGTTCCCCTAGAAAGTAATGTCTGAACTTCTGGAGCACGTACACCATGGCCAACCCTTCATTGAATAATTTTTCCCAGCTTTCAAAAACTTCCTACTTCTGAACGCTATTGGATGATCCAATTCTCCCTCAATGTCCTGTGAAATTTCTTCTTCCAATCCGCGAAGATTGGAATCTGCATGGTGACTATCATTTCCTTCAACATGTCAAAGCTTTGTTGACACGCTTCATTCAAACTGAACGTAGCATCCTTCTTTAGCAGCTTCTCCATCGGCACGGTAATATGGGCATAAATTTTGATGAACTTTCTATAGTATCCTTTATGCCCCAATGTTGCACGCAATTGTTTCACACTTCTTCGTGCCTCCAAATTAATTATGATCGTGATCTTAGCAAGGTCTACCATCAAGTGACACAGAACAAACATTTGTTCAAATTGAGCATGATCTGGTACTCGGGAATATATCCAACATCAAGCGTAAAGTAGCTATGTGGCGCTTTACCAACCCAAACACCATCTAATAATTGAAGTAAACCTCCAAAACCTTGTGAATGAAGTTATTAAAAACCGCAATGACTATGTTAGAGTCGATCTAGTCAGTCCTCTGTCAGAGATCAAAACTCTTTATGCATTTCATTTTTAGTTGTCCCGCTCCATCCACCCAGCTGCATTCCATTAGGGGCATGCCATAATTTGATGGAGAAGGTAATGCTAGTCATTTCCCCTCATGTCTGGCTCCTGCTGGCTCAGGTCTTTTGTCAATAATCACCAAAGTCCATGACAGTCAAGGTTTGGTCCTTTAAAGGACAATAGTCATTTTTTATGTTTAGATCTAGGGATTCATCAATTTGGTCTTTGAACATGTCCAGTAAATCCATTCAGGCTAGAGTGAGGCCCTTACATAGTTATGATTCAAAAAGCTTCATCCTCATGTGGATAGACTTCGACTCTTCTTCAAAAATCTTTTTTGAAGAAAAGTCAAACAATGTCATCTGTGACAAAATTTTCAAGAAATTCATCATTTGATTTCATCAGGTGTAGGCATGGTTTCCATGGCCAAATTTCCTGTCGTGCAATCCCTACAAAGAGTGCCAAAAATTTCGTCATTTGAGCTAAAATTTCAAAGGGAAAGTGAAAATCACTGTGCTTTGAAGCCAGTGGAAATGTGTCCAAACACAAGATTAGAAAAATGGGTTTTCGAGGAAGCAAAAATTTAACCCATCATTTCCAAGGCTGTATATACAATTTTTCATCAAAATAAAAGTCATTGTGATAATCCATGCCTTAGAGAAATGTTGCAAAGCGTTTGAGTGTGCATCGTGCGTGTTTGAGTGAGTTGGAGGCAGTTTCAAGGAGTGTGGTGCATATACTCAGGGGCGCGGTGCACATAGAGGGCGCAGCGCACACAGAGCCAACCCTCTGTTCAAGTTTTCCATAGGCACGACACACACCAAGGTGGTGGCACACTAGGTTTTGCATGCAGCGCACATAGACCAAGGGCCGACACAGTGCCAAATCACCTAAAACGTTTTGTGAAGTCCATCAAAGTGAAAGGTAGGCTCTATGACATGAATTGTTCATCAAATTTTATAAATGATATGGTGGTTTATAGCGATGTTTGAATGCAACCAAATTCATAAAATAAATTACAAGAAAACACCAAAAACCATGATGGCTAGGGTTGCCAAAGTGTGGTGTTAGTGCCAAGGTTCCATTTCACCCATCATTTTCCCCTCACCTACCATTTTTTCCTACCCCCCTTTTTCTCATTTTTCCTATTATCTCTACCCTAAATTACTACCAAACCCTATCCCCTATCCCTCCACTTTTTTGTCAACATAACACCCCAAACCGTACCCTATCAAAATACCCAAACCCCCTCCATATCCCTAAACAATCTTTTCCTCATAACCCCTATTCCCATCATATTACTCCCTTCCTAATACTCCTTGTTTCATTGTTCCCCTTGGTGACAGATATCACAAAGGCACCCACCCTCACATCATCATCAAAGGGCAGCCTTTGTACAATACACACAGTAGCCATGACATCACAGCATTCATCAGAGTATGAGATGGAGACACAAAGTGACTCATCCTTAGAAGAGCAGGCTCCCAGGAGACATCACAAGAGTGGCAAACATGTCAGGGATGAGCCCACTACCCTCACTGAATTACAAGCATGTCCTGTTGCCATGTCATGTTTCCAGCACCTAGCATGTTTTGAATTTTTTCAAAGGGTGGCAAATGTTAGAGTTCATTATGAGTTGGCCCGTCTATTTATGCTTCACCTACATGGAGGTCAGTCTATCTTGGCCGGGCTCACTTTCACATTGACACTCGAAACTATATCAGTGCCAACAGGCATACCAAATGTTTGAGAACAGTGGCATAAGAACAAGAAGGTGGATAGGCAACACTATGAGCCTTACATCAAGGTCAGATTCTTGAGTCAGCTCACTAGAGTCTTTCCCTTTAGATACTTGAAAGATGACTATGCTCCACTCATGAAATTGATCATGAAATACTTTAGCGGTGAGGGAAGGTTCTCTCGACTATATGCCTATCACATCAGGTTTCTCATGCACTTTTCCAGGGTGAGGATGATGAGCCTCCTGTTTTTCATATGCAGGAACATAGAGAGGATGAACACCTTCATGTTGCATAAGACCTCTCAGCAGCAACTTAACAGTGTGTATCACTTTGCTCTTATCCGGATTTTGGTAGATCACCAGTTGGGATTGCAGGGCATTTCCTGGGAGGACTTCATCTCTTGTGACTTCTTTAGCACATCACAGGTACTATTAGAGCCAGAGCAAGAGATGGGTAGTCCTTCTCATCAGTATGAGCACCATGGGACCACTACCAGTAGGCACTTGTTTGCAGCAGCAAAGCGAGTGTTATCTCCACCCGAGGTGGAAGGGGCCTCGCTTCCAGCATCAATGATCCAGGTACAGGACAAGGGCAAGAGGGCCATGCATGATGAGGGGCCATCAAGTGGACAGGAGACCGATTTCGTCCTCATTCAGGATGATGAGGTGGAGGCGGAGAATGCTGGACTTAGGATGACTATTTAGGAGCAGAACATGGAGATCCAAGACTTGTCACTCAATGTGGAGAGGGCCAAATGGATCATCAAGTATCTGGAGTAGAGGAATAAACATCTTGAGGACTAGCACGCAATCATGGAGTTGCAAAGCATCCGTCAGAATCGACAAGCTGCCCAGCAAAGGACGATCGAGCTCACTACCTTGGAGCAAGAGATCAACAATGACTGTGATTCATGGTTAGAGCGGATCAATATGCACCTGGAGAGTCTGTTGGAGAAGGCCAACAGAGAAAAAACCATACTGAGGAGGATGGCTTCTCATTACAGAGCATGGAACATGAGCGCAAAGGCTCGGATAAGGAGCTTGAAGGCTAAATTGAGCAGAGCAACAAAAGAGGAAAAAGAGGGAAAAGAGAAAGATTAGCTTAAAATCTAAGTTGAAGCTTTTGTGGACTAGAATAGTGCCTCTTAGAGAACCTCTGACCCAAATTTCAAGAAATTTGGGGCAATTTTGGTCACATGGAATTTTTTTTGTCACAAACACAGTTTTTTTCTCCCTATGCGCCGCACCACTGACGCGACGCATAGGATTGGGAGCTCCAAATGGGAAATGGCTTGCATTTTTGGATTTAGAATGAAAAATCATGCCTATAGGCACTTGGGCAAGAAATTTGGGCATGATTTGAGTCTCCAGGAGGTCAAAAACACCCAAAAAATGGCTTCACTGCCCCTATTTTGACACACAGGAAGCAGTCTTGGGAGAATGAATATTTCGAGGGGAAAATGAGATCAAAATTCAAAAATTTTACTTGGGTTGGAAATTAGATAGGACAGGCTTTCCAACAAGCACACTTGGGAACATTTTGGACTCCTGAAAGTGCCTCAAAATTGGCCCCAAAGTGGCAAAACTCATATAGAAAATGGCGCGACGCATATAGGAAAAAAGGCCCAATTTGCCTCTGTTTCGCGAAATTTTGATTCACGGCTTTTCATAAGTGGGCCCTCTCATCTACACTTCACCTTTTTGGCACCAAAGGTGGCATTCAAAGTATTTTCACTCAATATGGGCTTCTATCGAAGTGGCAAAGGAAGGCAAACAACCACCCAAGCCATTTGTCATGTTTGTAACGCTGCACCTGTAGCTGATGTTTGGCTTTCCACCTTCATTTTGTAATGATTTGAGTAACTCCCAAACCCTTGGGCATTCTATCTCTTCATGGCACATTCTATATATTGTATGCAAACTATTTGCAAAGGGTTGGTTGGCTTGTAACTTCTGGGAGACTGTGGGAAAGAAACTTTGTTTCTTCATTGTATATTTTTACAGAGGATTAATGAAAGGCAGAGGCTCTGTTTCATGAGATTCATGTGGTTGTGAGTGTAGCAAATGTGTTTCTTATGTTTCATATGTATTTCGTTATGTTTCATAGTTCATTTCATATTCATTTCCAGTGAAATTGTCTAAGTTAAATAAGGTAGAATTCAACTTTATTGCTCTGCCTGTGGGAAAATTTCATGCTCAGTGTTCTTTCTTCTGTTGAAAAGGATTCATGTGCATATGCCCTTTTCACCCTCCTAAGCAATCTCTCTATTCTGTGCTATTTCAAAGTAAATTGCTAGACTTTCTGCTTGTCTTGTCTCACGAAATAATCTGTGCCTTTGTATTTCATCCTCTGCTCATTGCTGTCCGTTGGTCCCATACCATCCCAAAAACATAGTCATTCATAAAAATCGCTTCCTGTATCCATATTCACTTACTAGCCTAAGATCAATATTTCATAGTAAGTCATCTCAGACTATATCGTTTTAAGTATTCACTGAGCATGACTTGGAGAGAGCCCTCTCCTATTCTGGTAGGGCTAACTACCAGACTGAGCGTGGTTTGTGGTTACCTTTAATTTTTCCTTCCTTCAGCCTAAGGCGGATTTAGGTGCTAACATAGTGGTGACTCCGCTGGGGAAAGAAATCAATCCCCTTACTTCTTGATAATTCTAAGCTTCCGGATGATAAGTGTAGGATTTGATAGGCTGAGTAAAGTTGGTTGTGTCCTTTGATTTTTCTCAATAGCACGCTGGCTTCTAGAAGATATACTAGAGCTAATCTACATCCAGATCTTCCGCACATCTACGAAAATCCCAATTTGATTTCACGAATTTGTCGTCAAGAAAGCTCTATATCTCTTGTGTTCAAATCCCATTCATGCCCCGACATTTTCGAGTATCTTGAAGAGCTAGAGTTTGATGAGTAGTTTGAACTATCGTTGTTCGAAACCAAATCCGAAAGGGCAATTGACTCTACTATCCACAATCCACAGTTTCTTGTAGACTTGGAGACGGAAAGGGCTAATCGGTCAATTGATAAATACATTATAGCTCAGCTTCAAACTCCAATTGCTAGCCCCTTACAAACTGTGCACACTCCTCCAACACCTTCGAGGAAAAATCCACCGAGAGTGATGGCTACCCGTTTTGCACCCCTTGTTCTGCCTCAAGTTTTAGATGATATGCCCACAGATTATCAAAGCAAAATCCCCTTTTTTTATGGCACTCCTAACAACATTACTACTCAGCAACATGTGGACAGAATGGCAGACTTCTATGAACTTCATGAGATTGATGCGGAGAAAGTGGCAATGAGACTCTTTGTACAGACATTTGCAGGTGAAGTGAGGAAATGGTTCATAGGTTTTCCAGCTGCACGTATCGCTACCTTGGCTGACCTACAAGGACAATTTTTAAACCGCCGGGAAGTGAAAAAGAATCCTCTTCAAATTCTGGCTGAATATGAGCAAATCAAAAGAAATGCTGGTGAGTCGGTCCAAGACTATTGCATTAGATTCAATTTAGTTTATAACGAAATTCCAGATCATCTAAGGCCACCTATGGGACTAGCCATGGTGAAGTTCTCGGATGGTTTTGATGCTGACATGGCTTATCAATTAAGAGAAAGAAAATCAGCCACAATGGAAGACATGCAGAAGATAGCGGTCAGCGTTGAAGCAAATCTCCTGACCAAGAGAGCTAGAGCAAAGGCAGAGAAGAAGGTCACCGTAAAAGAAGAATCTTCCTCGATAGATCACCTACCTCGGAAGGTAGAGAAGATGCTTGAAAGGGTGGAACTTGACAAACTGGAGCCACAAGTTAGAAATCCTAACTTCCGTGGTCAACAACAACCACAATATAGAATAATGCAGAGAGATCAACAAGCCCAAGAGCAGACAACACAACAGCCAGTACAGACAGCTTTGCAGAAAAATTTTGTGCATGGACCAGAATCAGATGAGGATGGGAATATAATAGTGAAGAAAATCACCTCTTTACTCCTAATGATTTGCCTATTTATCTCACTGAGGATGAGGAGTATGCAGAGAGTTCGGCTATACACAAAGATGTAGATTTCATTCTAGCAAGAGACACCGTCTTGGAGGAAGAATCAGATGAGTACCAAAGAGGCTATATGAATGCTTTGTCCACCCAAAAAGAGCGATATTAACTTAGAAACAGAGGTGTGACGGTCAAACCAATTCAGAAAAGGAAGGATGTTGAAGCATCAAAGAATGATTCATCAGTTGCATAAAGGAAAGGAAAGGAGGTGGTTGATTTGGAGAGCAGCAAATCACCATCAGCAGAACAATCACATCAACAAGTTGCATCAAAAGAAAAGGAAAGGAAAGAAATCCCAGTCAAAGAGGTAGAAAAGATTCCCGCTTTTAATTTGGAGAATGAGATTTCTAAATTAAAGGTATCCATCCCATTGACTGAAATAATGAAGAACAACAGTTATAGAGGACAAGTGTCTAAAATGTTGAATTTGGACCCAATGTCCAACATGGTCAATGTTGAAGATGATCAACCTGAAATGATTTTTGGGCCAGCGTCGAATGGTGAGTCCCCTGATAGTTATGTGCCACATTTTTATATCAGTTTAAGATTGCATGGTTTTGTGTTACATAATGCCATGTTCAATTACGGAGCTTCTCACAATATCATGCCTAAGGCTATCATGGATAAGCTTGGTCTGGACATCACCCGGCAATACCATGATCTCTATTCATTTGATTCCAGCAGAGTAAGATGTATAGGATTCATCAAAGACTTGGTTGTGAGTCTGGATCAACTCCCAATGAAGAATGTTTTGATGGATGTTGTTGTAGCAGATATTCCTCTCAGGTTTGGCATGCTTCTTTCCAGGTCTTGGGTAGCGAAATTGAAAGGGACACTACAACTAGATTTCTCCTATGCAACGTTCCGGTGTTTGGACAACTGAGGAAATTGTATCGGGAACAAAAAATGAAATACATGATCACAAGTAAGGAGAAACCAATAAATCATCCAATTAATTATGTACATACAGATTTAGAGTCTTTTGTTTTGTATTCAGAAAGTTTCAATGATATAGATAGTCAGTTAGTAGAAGCAAATGATATTCCGAAAATAACAGAAAATTTCAGAGGAGTTTTAAAGAAAGAAGAACAAGAACAACAGAACGCTGTTGGGTAATCAGCTTAAAGTAATGAACAACAAGTAGACAAGGCACAAAAAACATATTTCCAGCACTTGCAAGAGGAGGAAGAAGGTTTGTGGACCATGGATGTCGATGGAGCAGTGGGAAATGATGGCGCTGGAATTGGAATTTGGGTACGCAGTCCTTTCTCTGCCCCGAACAAAGTGCCTAGTAACGTGTGGGTATGCTCTTACAAGTTGGATTTTGATTGTTCAAACAATGAAGTTGAGTATGAAGCTCTGATTTCTGGCCTAAAGATTCTAAGAAAGCTGAATGCTAAGAGGATTTCAGTATATGGCAACTTTGAATTAGTTATCAAGCAGGTCAGAGGCGAATATCAAGCAAAGCATCCTAGGATGTGGGCTTACCATAATGTAGTTCTAGAAATCCTAAAATTATTTTCAGAATATACCTTGACATGTGTGCCTCGTATACAAAATACTATTGCTGACGCTCTTGCCAAGGTAGCAACTAGTTTGAAAATCCCAATGAACTCTAGCAATAAATTTGAAATCCATGTCAAGCACTGTCCAACCATTCCAGACAATCAGAGATATTGGCAAGTATTCCAAGATGATGAGGAGATTGATGATTTTTTGCAAAACAAAGGCAAGTTCAAAGAGACCTCAATTGATGTAGAAAATGACGATGGTAAAGGTAATGGTACAGATGAGGTTCAAATCAATGAAATGGACGTGTTGCAGCTGAAGAATAACGTTATTCCTAAAGGCTTGATACCTTTAGAAGAACTCTTTGATCAAGATGATGTAGCCTACAAGCCAACATTGCAGCCAACAGAGAAGGGTGTGGAAGAGGTCAATATCGGAACA
>APFE030185424.1:41085-85966 GCA_000404065.3 Pinus taeda
ATCAACATTATAAAAAAAAATGTATATATGTTTTTCTACTTTATTATATTGACATTACTCATCTATTTGTTGTAAGTCTTCCGTTATAGCATTTTAATTGCCCATCAACGCCGTTTTGGTCGAGTATTGACGCGAATTGACGGGCCGAAATTTACGGTGGGAACTTCGAATTTACCTGGGGAACTGTCGATCGATTGTAGCCCGAGATTTTATCCAGCAAGGTAAATGTTTTACACGTGCCAAGCCGCCTCGGGAAAAAATTGTCTCTTGTCTCATCGTACTGTCGGGATTTATTTTTTTATCCATTTTTTAAATATAAAATATTTATCGAGGTTTTATAATATATTTATACGGAAGGGTCTTGATCACTTTGTTCTTTTGTTTATTGTGGGTCAACTATGCTTTCAAGTTGTGTGGGTCAACTATGCTTTCAAGTGGTGGGATGAGGTGATCCTAGGGAGAGGGAAAAGGAAGCATATAGGTTTGGGGTGGTGTGATCCTAGGGAGAGGGAAAAGGGAGCATATAGGTTTGGGGCGGTGTGATCCTAGGGAAAGGGAAAAGAGAGCTTCTTGGTTTGGTGCATAATATAAGGTATATAATGGGGAATGTTTTGGTAATGTGCTATATTGTGGAACCATGGAGAATAAGTATTTTGGCAAAAAAATATGAATATACGCCATGTTTACTCCGGTTTGGATATTCACATTGTTTATTTAAATGAGTTTAAAATATTTATTTTAAATATTTAATATAAAATTAATAAATTAATATCAAATGAATTTATTTCTTTTAAATTTTTAATATAATTTTCCGTCTGTTAGAGTGGCTAGAGGGGCATTACATTTGATTTTGAGAGAAAAATAGAAATAAAATTGTCTTGGTATTTAAGTAATATTTTTGATAGTGATATTGAAGTATTGATAATTTTTTATTTAAGGAGTAAAGTATGTTTTATGCAATTATAATTAGTAACTTTTCAATCATTATAAGATCTTTTCTATAATACTCTAGCTCATAAAATCTTTTCGTGTCTCATTTGGTTAAAAGAATGTTAGAATTATCTCATCATTTTGAAGAAATTTCTTTATTTCAAGTGTGACTTGTGAGGACATAATAAAGGCATTGATATTCTTACCAATATGGGGGGCATTCATGAATAATGGCTAGCTAAGAGAAAAGCGAGGAAGGTTTTGGTTCTTTATCTACTCCTCTCCCATGACATTGATCAGTGTTAAACATGTGATGAATTTCATGCAAAAGTGTCTAACTTGATAGGCTTGGAAGGACTATGAGTTATGGCCATGTCCAACTAGGAAGGACTATGGGTTATGGCCATTAATATGTCACACCCATTGATGCTACTACTTGTTAATGCTGCTTATTCATAAGAGCATGTTGGTCGAACTCCTTTACGTGCATGGTTTTATTTGGCGAATTGAAGGATGGGTTGGGAGAGCAATTTCTTCCACTGCCCCCACCCCCCTTCCATGTCTTTGGTTTTAGGAGCTTGATCTTGTTGCCTCAATTTGAGGAATGTTCTAAATGAACATTCTAAAATTTCCCTCATGGGTCTTAGTGCTCTAGAAAACACACATGCAAATTGGGCATCCTCTAAACATTAGGAAGAATGACTCAATGTAGGAAGAACCAATGTGTGATGTAAGAGTTGGTGGAGGTCAATAGGATTTTGAAATCATGTGAAAGTGGAATTAGTAGAAGCCCAATAGTGTATGGTAACCTTGGCTTTACAATGGAAATTTTGGCAAGAGGCATGGTAGGAATTTTGTTGGTGCAAATTCAAGAGAAATATAATGATGTTATTTGTACTATTACTCAATTAACAAAAAATTAGGACTTGGAAAGTGAGTTTAGAGCATCTAAACATGTACAAAGAAGAAAGTATATATAAATGGATATTTATTTGGAATCTATAGTTTCTCTAATAGCTTTTATTGTTGGATTCTTTAATATCCTTATGAGGATTCTCCAATCCCTTTCTCCTTTGCTTCTAATTCATTAGGCTTGAAGGAAGAAAGTGCAAGGGTTCAATGCAATCCTAATTTGAAACTAAATGTCATGGTAGTTTGTCTACTTACTGCAACATATTACAAAATAGGTGTACACTATGAGAATGATAATAATGAAAACTAAGTGCTAGAAGATGCCTTGCATGGATTGACTTTTTAAGATATTTATTTGTTTAGAACATTTTCATTAGGTTAGTTTGCTAGTAGGATAGTTTTTCACATGCTAAGCTATTCAATATAGTTGTTAGGTGGATAGCTATGCGATTTTTTGGAACAAACTTTGTTATTTCAATTCAATTCAACCATAACTTTTTTTTTCTAACACAAATATTACCCATTACTGTAAAAAAGGCATTAAGTTTTCTTATTACTTATGGACTTTCCCCTTTTAGATATATGTTTGTTTCTTGTGTGGGATGGTATGGTTAGGTTTGATTGCATGCATTTTATGTTTCTTTTATGTTTTATGACGAGTTCCTAATGTTTGCTTGGGTGAACACACTTATAAGTTTTGTTGTCCATTGAGATGTTGATCATGCCATGACTTAGCATCACCAACTACCTTTAGATTTCTTAATTGTTTTGTTTGTGTATGGCATGATTAAGTTGGTTGCTTGTGTTTTACTACAAATTTTTAATGTTGCATTCAGGGCTAAGGCATGCCAACTTTGAGTTGTCCATGAAATCAATATTTCTAAAGGAAGATCATTAGGAGAATGCCACAATATAAGGAAATAATTGTTGATGGTGTGGTTAATGGCATGATACACCTAATATGCTCCATCCCTCAACTTTGTCATTTTGTATGTTAAACAATTTGGAAGATTTGGGAGAGAGAACTAAGTATGAGGGAGGATAAGGGATGGTGATAAGACGTGATACGTGAAGAAATGATGAGAAGACATTGAAAGAACAACAATAAATATATGTTGGTTATAAGGATGAGAGTGGAAGAAGTGGATAGCAAGCCACAAATTAAAGACGTTGAAGAGAGTACTAGCTTACAACCAAAAGATAAATATCAATATGACAATGGAGACAAAATATCATGAAATAGCTCATAAGGTTGTTGAAGAGCAAAATAAAAATAAAAATTGAAATTTCTTGTTACATGAAATTATAAACATATACAAATTTTAATACAAAATGACAAAATCAAAAGCTTGGTGTGCCCAAGACACCAACCTTCTTCTCACTACATGTCTACTGATAAGCCAACATAATCACTCCATAAACAATAAAATCATAATGCTAGCCAACCATGATATTAAAGTTAATAATATTACATAAAAATTCCACCCTAAAATAAAAAGTATAGTACCCTAGATCATAATTTATGCCTTGATTAATGATAAAGAATAAACCATTATCCTTATATCTAGAGATTTGACATTAAATATGATTTAAAAACTAAATTCATTCGAAATAAAATTGGATAACCATTTATTCTAATGTATCATAAAATTGTTATCTAAACTTAGGCATCGACTATCCATCACCTATGATCAACTTCCCCTACTACCTTTAGAGCTGGAACCCCACAAACATGTTGATCCTTTGAAGTGGGACAAAAGTATAACACACGATGATAACACATACCATAACTAAGGACATAGAGAATCCTCTCCAAGACACCTAAACCATAGTTTGTTATACCCATTTAGTTAGGGGATAGAATTTCAAACTTTTTAAACTATCAATCAAATCCAACACCACAAGGTCAGTGAGGCCACACTAAGGCCATTAACAAGTAACGACAAATAACCATAAGATTATATAATGAGTAAGGACAACAAAATGCAATGATGAAGTATGTGGCTTTTGGATCTTAGCAGAGGTAGCACGCTCCCCTATAATGGTGTTAGATTCACATCATGTGGTCACATGGCACATGAGGGGGTATGTCCCAGTGCACTCCTTTTAGGATGATAGCAATAATGGCTTCACAGAAAAACATTGCACGTGTACAGTTGCAGAAATGTTTTGAACTTTGTTAGGGAAAGGCATCCTCCAAGTACACAATTATAGAATACTAAGATGTTCTCCAATTTGGACCTTCATTATTAGTGGCCGATACAATTCAAACCTCGTTATTGAATTTGCATGGTCTATAAGTTAAAAATTATGGAGATTCTTTCATGGTAAAAGTTAAAAACATGAGCTGCATTAAAATATCTATATGGTTTTGTTGTGTTATTTAGGATTCGAAATGAAATGTGTGTTTAATTTTTCAAAATAATAATTATTTTATTTTTGTTTTTTGGAAAGTGAATTTTAAAAAGTGATGTTTACTTATATATATATTACATATTATATTTTTTTTGGGAGTGAATTATTAAAACATGTGTAAGGGATTTTTCCTGAAAATGAATATAATGAAATGTATTCCATATAATTAGTTTTAAATTTATTTTAGTTTTAAATTATTAACCAGGATTAACATTTTAATATAAAAATTTTGAAAAAATAGGTAACCATTTCTTAATATGAATGTTAACACTTATATATTTTTGTTATTTTTTATATTTATTTTTTTAATTGATTGGTATGTTTTTGTCACATACTTTTTTTTGCCGAGAGGTGATAATGTTTTTCACTACTTTTTCTCTTGAGAGTGAAGTTGTGCAACCAACACATGCTAGTATACTTTTGCCATTTTTATTGCACATATATTATAGAGTGATGGTGTGCATTTGTTGCCTTTGCACACCCTTTTTATCCATTTCTTACGAGATCGGTAAAGGTGTGCATTTGCTAAAATAACTACAAATCTTCATTCCCCAATGACACAAATGCACACCCTTACCCCCTTACTACCCACTCTCTTAGGGGGTGAAGTTGACCATTTATGTAAATAAGATCTAGTTATGATGTCATGTTGCAATTAATTATTGCCCGCAATTGTATATAGAGAATTCAATCTTATAAAGTTGTGTATAATTTATATTAGAGTAATATAACTTACTCATATTCATTTCCCAGACAAAAGTCATACCTCATTTCAAAATTATCATCATTGAGAATATTAATATACCTATACCTTGTTAGTACTTTCTAATTATAGTAGTGATCTATATAATATGATAAATGTAAACTAAAATGTTATATCTAGATTATCATTATTAAATACATTGGTATTATATCATTTGGATTATGATTGTCATCTATGTAATACATTACAAACAATTATTATAATAAATCATTACTTATAATTATTACATTGTATTCACCAGAAGGCAAAAAGGAAGCAACTCGGGGGAAAAAATTCCTAGGAATCTCGCGATCCAGGAAAATAAGTAATCTTGGGGGGGGGGATTTAGAGCCAGCACCTGGAGGGAAGCTGTTGACAAGCCAGGGAGACCCTGGGAATGGAGGAAAAAAAACGAACTCATCCGGGGAGGAACCCATGAGGCTAGCCAAAATAGATAGGTTGTGCATCGACTGTTGCCAAGGAAGGAAAATGGCAAGAAATCCAAGCAAGGAACAAACTCTTAACAAAAAGAGGATTGGCTCTAAACCCCTTCCGACAAGAATCCCGAAGGCAACAAACCCTGGAAAGGGAAAGAAAATGGGGAAATGGGAAACAATTTTGATTTTCTATTATAATTCTGATAAATGCAATGGCTCTGTGATAGGTATCTTATCATACCAAGGACAGTACGAAAAGGAGAACAGAGAACAACAAGAAGATGAAAGTTGCAGACATGCAGGGAGTAACATGGCCCCCAAGAGAGGTAAGAGAGAAAACAAGAAGGAAGAAGGAACAAGCGGGTTGACCAAGAAAAGAGGGAGGAAGCCAGGCAGTGAACACATGAAGAGTATTATCGATGCCTACATGGCAGGTAACCCGCGGACATCAAAGCCCAAATTGCGAGTTGGGAGAGGGAACTAAATGATAGTATCAAGCACCAGGAAATCCCCATGGAGGAGTGGGAAAGCATGGTTCCCGATCCAGGGAATTCTCGTGGAAGGCACGCCCTATTTAGGCAAACCATACAACAGTACTGGGTAATGAAGAATGTGGTGGCACGGGCCATGACCCTGAATCAAGAGCAAGAAATGGGTGACAGAACAGAGGCACGGGAGAAAAACAAGGAAAAGGATCTTGTCAGGTCTGAACTACTCAGGGAAATAACGACAATTCAAATACAGACCTACAACAATAACCTGGCCCTGGGAAGAATCAAACAGAATCTAAAAGAGCTGAAGTGGAGAATTGAGCAGAGGAGCGAGATGCAAGGCTCTAGTGCCAAAGCGCCAGCCCTAGTAATATCCTCGGATGAGGATTGATGCAGTGGTCCAGTTCGAATTTGAAAATTTTTGATGAAATGCACTTACTTGTTTAATTTGTTTTATCTAAACAACAATATAGACAGTCAAAAAATGATGCTAAATGGATAGCAATAAGCCTTTTTAAATTTTAGACAGGGTTGCAGATAGGTGGCTATCTAGTTTCCTTTGGGTAGGTAAGCCGCCTGGAACAAATGGAAGTTAACGATTTTGGAAAAGTAATATAAATAAAGGAAGCACTACCAAGATTACAAAAAAAAAATATTACAATATAGTCATGTGAGACAAATTAAGTTATTAGATGTCTATATTTCATTATATGACTAATTTTGAAAATTAGCATTTCAAAATATTATTATTATTGTATTTTTTATTGAATATAAAATTGTAAAATATATATGATGAATCATAAAAATTGAAGTGCTTTTTCCTTATTTAAAAAAAAAAAACTCAAAATAATGTTATGTTTTTCTTGTAAATTGAAAACATTTATATTAATACTGAAGAAAATTACATCATAAAGTTTTAGAAAGATGAAACATTAGACAGCTGAGTTGCTACAGAATCTCCAAGAAGACCCAACTGGGCTTTGACTCAACTACCACTTATACAGCTTAACATCGCAACAAAATACAATATGAAAGACACACAAACATCAAACATATGACACATAAACCACATGAACCATCTGGCAAACGACAACCACAAAAAATACAAAAGATTACTAACACATGCCATAACACTTTCCCTTAGTCTGTAGTTTGAGGAAAACTATAATCGATCCGAAAAAGATGCACGTCTCTAAAGAAACTCCATCTGTCCAAAAAAAATTATTACACCAAGCCACTTCAACACCGAAAGCCTAAATGAAGTAGAGGTTACACCACCAACTGTCAGTTGTCACCATGCACACATATCAATAAAAAAACACCTACAAGAACATGATAATAACATAATAGAGGGCATGCAACATGAGAAATCTGTGCTTAGGTATCATAGTTCTACAAAAAAATGTATTGAGCCCAGCCACAAACCACACAAGACCTTGAATTGATACCAAGAGGTCAAGCCAAAAAATAACCACAATGTAATGCTCCATAGAACCTGTGCTCTCCAAAAAAGAACCATAAATCCACCCATATTCATAACAAATCCCTGACTTAGAGTGCATGAGGAGCTGAGATGCACTAAAAATTCCCAAATAACAAAACAATACCTTTAGTCTAGGATATTCAACTAGGATTAAAGGAATAAATAGTTCCATCATGAATAGACTTGTTAATTGGAAGAGTTGAATCCACTGGAGGATTTGTTAAATCACTAGAGGTTGAATCCAAAATCAAACAACCCTCCACACGACCCAACCGCACATCTATGTTATTCATACAAACTTGGTGGTTGCGCAAGATGATTTTGATATCTTCAATACCATAAAACACATTATAATTGTTGGTTTATATTATCCTTAAAGAGAAGGTGAAGAAATGTAGTCAACTATTAATGGAGAGAGAGGGAAAAAATAAAACTAAGTCTCCACTTCCAAGAGTGACCTAGATTGGGTAGCCATTTGAACCCACTACTAGCAATTTTTGAATCAAAACAATACCCTCTATCCATAGCTTCTTTGTTGGGTTCTGTTTTATTCTTTCCACAACTAGACCCTATATCAGGTGGGCGGACCTACCTATGGTTTTGTGCATGGATTTCACACATGGTTTTGGGCGCGATGGTTTTTGGTCCATGGTATTTTGTAGATTCGGCCAAGGGAACTACAATTATGTTCTAATCTAGGGTTAGTGGATTGGGGTTTATTGATGCTTTGGCATGTATATATATGTATTGTAACATTGAAAGGAATATAATGAAAAATCGATCTAGTAGTCGCGATTTTGGGATCCAAGGGAAAATCTATGTGTATATTTGTTTTATGCGTTATGCTCTCACCATTATTTATTTTCTGTTTTTAGAATTCGTATGTAGGTAATTTATGTATCTTGAGCTTCCAAAAGAAACATTTCCTGACGATATTCCAAAGGGAATGAGTAAAAAAGAGTGGAAAAAAAGTCACATGCAAAAGGTCGGGCCCTTGCCACTCCAACATGATCAAAACCAGCTTGACAAGGAATCATACGCTACCTGGGAGCCATAAGATACACAACTAATCAAGAAAGTGAACAATCTAAGGCTAACCCATGAACAAAATAATTGTCAAAATGGTAGTCAACTACCCCTCTAAACCAAACTGCAACACCACTAGATCATCACTTACCCTCCAACTCAAAGGCCCAAATTCAAGGAGAAAATTAAATTCAAGACATCAAGAGACATGAAATACCATAAAAAGAACCACCCTCCCAAGACACAAAGTCGTGATAGATTCCAATTTAACAAAATTGAATTGGAAGCCCCACACCAAATGAATATCCCATATAAAGATGAAACACTTAAAACGCCAGTATAGAGTGCAACAAGGTAGAAGATACGACCTCAACAAGTAGATGGAATAAATAACAAAATAAAAATATCCCAATAATTGATCCACTTCAAGATAATGAACCACTACTCTCACTAAACTAGAACCAAATTGAAAACTATTGTGGATACCAGCAACCGGAAACTAGGACTGGAAAAGGGTAAGAAATACCTTGGAATTGACTCTCTGATGAAGGAATCTTAGAGAAAACAACCAAAAATTCAAACTCCAACTCGAGCTCAGTGTTATGTAGATACATAGCAAAGAACACATGCTTAGAAGGAGCAGTGCACCCATGAACAAGAGTGACCAAGAGAGAAAAAACCCTTGTCCAATTCCCAGAAACCAAGACACATCCACAAGAAAATGCACAACATCTACCAACATACACATTACAATCAAGGGACACTTCACAACAAAGGAAATAAATTTGAGAGAGGTGAAGGAGTGATCCTCACCTCTGCTCTACCACCTTTCATACCCAAGAAAATCCATTCCAATAAGGTGGTATTTAATACTGTGAGACGATAGGTCGACATCCCAGCATTCCTCCCTCAGATTTCGTCATGCCATTTTCTCCTTGAGACAAATGTGTTTTCGACACAACATCCAATACAACTACTTCTTGATCATTGTATGCACCCCCATTGGAGATGAACCCATCTTTACACAGTAAGTCATCCAAAATATTAAGATCATCCACATGCGAAGGTTTTGGCCAGTGTTCATCTATTGAGAATAACTAAAACTTACAACCAAGGTTTGTTAAATAGTCTGCCACGGAATTAGCGGAACGATGAGAATGAATAGCCAAAATGTACTCCAATTGTGAAAGGAGATTCTTGATACATGAGACAATATGCACCAATCTCCAACTATGGACCACTTTTGTTGGCTATTGTCCATATAAAAGTCATTGCAATCAATTAAACACTACCTTAAAATCACCATCCACCTATAGTAACTGAAAACCACCTTTAATAATAATGGAAAGGCCTTTCTCCACAGCTAAAAATTCTTCTCAATTATTTGTCGTGGATCCATAACCATGAGAAAAAATAAGCAAAGGATTTCCCATACAATCACAAAAATTCCCTCCAAAACCTGCAATAAGTGGATTTACTTTGGACACACCATTCAAAATCAATTTAACAAAGTCGGGAGGAGGACATGAAAAAGAAGAGTTGGAAGGTAAAACGATACATGTTGAAAGTGAGGAACAAGGATAAGACATATGGATCGACAAATTAAGACTACATAAGCTAGAAGCTTCAACACCTTCCGCCTTCCAATCATCCTATGACTAGGAAGAAGCAAAAATAGTATCACGAACGTTTTGGAGAATGAGTCTTGAAACACTTTGCATAGAACACTCCCGATTTTGAAAGATTCAGGCATTATGTTCTTTCCAGAGGTGCCTTATAATTAATCTTATACTCAACACCAAAGCTCTATTAACAATAGGATTGTTAAAAGTTAGGAAATTGCAATGCTCTAACCAATCCACAATCGGACCATGAAAACGATGATTAGCACTGAGAATATCTTCCAAAAACATCCACACCTCCATTGCAAATGACCATGAATATAATAAATGGTCCATATCCTCCTTAGGAAAAAAGAAAAGACAAAAACAATAGGGACCTAGGATACCTTTCATTTTTATTCAGTCCCAGGTAAGGATACGAACGCCAGAGAACTAACCAAAGGAATGTTGATATTTTGGGCCACAACTTCGATGACCAAACTTTCTTCCAAACATCTCCCCGATCTAACAAATGATGGCATGTAAGAAAGTAGAATGCTTCGTTGACTATGAACATACTTATTGTCCTAGTACTCCATTGAAGCACATTTTGACTACGAGATAATCAAATTTTCCTTTCCAATAATTCCTTATGAAAATTGTCCCAAGGAAAATCATGAGGATAGTGAGGCCAATATTGTTGAAACTTCCATGAACGCCAATAATTATCCTCAATCCCCAAATTCCAATAATGTTGAGGTAAAAAGTTTAATCCCTTGAAAGTTCCCTATAATCGAAAAATTAGGGAGTGTTTCCAATTATCTAACCAAAAAGGTGGTGTATCACCATTATGAATTTCCCAAAATATGTGGTCCTAAACAACATTTTGGTTCTCTTGGGACCAATTCCAGATGCTAAGACTTGGAATCTAAGTATTCAATTTTAATTTATCAACTTGCGTGAAGAATGGAGCATATTTTCTCGACCATATTATCTTCCATAATTCATGACCTCCATTAATCCATATCCACCACAACTTAGCCCCAAAGGAAGCACTAATTATAGCTCGGTAACGCAAACCTATTCCACCTGCCCATTTTGGAAAAATAGATACTCCCAAGCTACCAAAGACCATCGTTTAGCCATGTTAGCCGTTGTCCAAAGAGACTTGGTCCATTTAGAAACAAAAGGTTGCATCAACATACAGGGAATAAGCATATTTGACATATGATAGATCGACAAAGCTTGAAGGACCGCCTTGGTGAGAATCAATCAACCTGCAAAATTTAGAGCTCTGAAGGTACATGTATTGATTTTGTTAGAAATATTGATAATAATAGGCTACTAGTAGGAAATACGTTTAGTATTGAGAACCAACGGAACCCCAAGATATTTAGATGGAAGAAAATCTATTTGGAATCGGAACTTCTTAGCCAAATATATCTGAACATAATCTTTACAATTGAAAAAAGAAAATACATGATTTATCATTAATGATTATGATACCAAAATCATCCATAAATAGTGATAGGAGGGAATTCATCTCTGTAGCCTCTTTCAAAGATGGAAAAGAAAAAATACATGCATCATCACTAAACTGTTGGTGTGTAATAGATAGGTTTGGTCCAAACAAGTTCAAACTGTAAAACCTTCCCTAATTGCAAGAAGATGAGAATAGTCAACCTAGTCCTTCTGCGGCAATGATAAATAGAAAAGGAGAAAGAGGATCACCTTGTCAAAGATCAAAATAAGGATTAGAAGTGTGAGAAGGAGAACCATTAATTATCATAAAAAAAGGGGTCGAGATAAGAGAACGCACCCATGAAATCCACTGTCAGGAGAAACCAAAAGCATCTAAACATGTAATAAGTAATCCCAACTAACATGATCATAAACCTTAGAAATATCTAGCTTCATAATCATTCTCGATTTTTTGAAGCATTTTAGAGAATGAAGAATCTCTTGAACGAAAAAAATTCCATTAGATATTTATCTACCCTCAACAAACCCAGTTTTCTCAGAAGAGATGATCAAATGCATAAGAGGTTTCAATCTATTAACCATAATAGTGGATACAATCTTATAAATAACATTACATAGTGCAATAGGATGAAATTTACTAGGATATTCTGACTTACCATTTTTAGGAATCAATGTAATGAAAGTGGTATTCAAACCAATCCACATAGACTATAAATTATGAGACTCTTCCACCAACTCTGCAATTTACAAACCCATTAAACTCAAACAAGTTTTGAAAAAAGCTATAGTGAATCCATTCAGCCTAGGAGACTTATTTGTCGACATTGTCATAACAACAGTCTCCACTTCTTAAAAGGAAATTGGATGCATAAAAGCCAAATTCTAGTCATGGCTAATGGTTTTAGGAATACATTCAACTATTTTATTAATGTAAGGTTGGAGACAATAAAATGCCTCAATAGAAACCCCTTTAAAGTATGTAACAAGTTTATCTTTATGCAATATATTATGGTTTTATTTCAAAAAAAACAAAAAATCAATTGTCTTGGCTCATTATATTGATAACATAAAATTGGTCTCAAAATTGGTAAAGGTGTGAATTCTATTGGTAATCATTGCAGTGATTAGATGTAAAACACATAGACAATCTTGTGAAATTTGCAGTGAATCTTCTCATCGAAATTTGGGGTCGTTTGTCAGCTATCGAGTAAGAGAAAACATTGTCCGTATGTTATAGAATTTGTTACGAATTGTTAATTAGAATATTTATCTTTGTTTCACATGTAATGTGTTGTAAAAATAAATAAAAATAATTTAGGTTTGTTAAACAAATATGGGGTTGGGTAAGGTTATTCATTAGGAGATTACATGTTAAGCATAAATTACGAGCCACGTCATGAAATGGAAGTTATTTATTTGCAATTGGATAGAACTTTCAGAGAAGAAGTGTAAAGAGGGCACATGGAAGAGATTACGAAACAAAAATGGGAAAGGAGGAAAGCATGAAAATTTTGTTGAAAGGTTGTGTATAAGAAACAATATGTGTGCGTGGAGGTGAGGTCGAATGAAGGGAGACCGGGGAAGGTTTAATTCAAATATAAGCGATAGAAAGAAGCAACTTATTCTATGAAGAAATAGAAGGAAAGTAGAGAAAGTGATTGTTGAGATGAAAATAACATAAAATCAATATTTTTAACTGCAGTTGGAGCTAAAGTCAATCAGGTAGTCAAAAGGCGGGATGGAAAAACATACAAGTTAGTTGCATTCATGACCTTGACCTCGACTTAGAAGTACCTACGCATAGGGCAGATGTCGAGAGTTAGAAAGTCAAGCAAAAGGAAATTAAGAGAAAGTGATTCATAGCACATAAATTCATAAAAAGCAATATTGTATTCGTGGTCAGAGGTGAAGTTAGTAGGGTAGTCGAAAGGCAAAATGTTGTTGCATAGAAGTTAGTTGGAAGGGGACATTGACCCCGACGTACAACATAGTTTGTGTACTCACATAATTTTATTTTTATTTTTATTTGGTAATGTTATTTTCCAAGTGTTGTTAGTTGAAAAGATGTTTTAAAAGGAAAATCTTTTTTTTTTTCAAAAATGCAAATTGTTTTGAAATTGTCTTAATATAATGTTTTTGTTTAAAAATTGTGTGTGTGTGTTTTTTTAAATGTTTACAAAGGATATTTTTTAGAATGCTTTTGATGGTGCTAGAAATACGTCAACTAGGGGGGTCTCCCCATTTGAAAGTCCGAATTAGACTTCGCATTGTTTGGTGTGGGAGCCCTTCCAAAATCAAGGTCCGATTGCCATGTATTCTTATATATTTTCCTTGGCTACAAGGTTCAGTACAAGAGAGCAATGCACATGTGCTTTCGGATTATCAAGTGAATATACCCTATGAGAGAAAATTGAGCCTTTAAAAGATGAGTAATAGTACTAATCTAGAAAACACGCACAATCATGTATAGGTAAATGAATCATTGGACAACTAGTGAAATAGTTCACATAGAATCAATGGTTGTTAAAACATATATGATGCACTTTCAACAAGATAAGTACCAAAGCCACCAAAATAGTTCAATTTCCTTAGTATATATGAAAACAACATGCATCACAAACATTAAAATAATAGTCTTATAATATTTACGACATATGCATGAAAGTGTGTTGGCTCAATGAGCTTCTGAATTAAGCAAAAGTTCCAAGATGCATCAAGATAGCTAATACCACTAGCTCCAATAGTGGAGCACTAGATTAACCACTTACTCCTCTAAAAGAACTATCTTTCTCTTTAAAGCCTAGTACGAGGAGTCAAGGTTAAAAGTCCTTTACATGAGCAATGAGGGTGTATATATAACAAATGGGTGATCATTCACCTCCCTTATGACTCTTGGACCACCCTCATGACCATTTGACTTTCTTACAACCTTTCGACTCTCACATGACTTTTCACATTACATGGATGACTCTTGGAATTCCACTTTACATTATATTTTCCAATATAAAATTTACATAATCCACAAAATTATGTGGCACATGATGACTCATGACATGACACTAATGACATGGCAGTGTCAAGCCACTCTTTGTTGCTTCTTCTTTTTTGTCTTCTTGAGAAATGGAACATGGTCTTCTTCTTCCTCTATATGGATTGAAGATAAAGAGTCTTCAATGTAAACTTGATCTCCAACTATTGTCACAAAATGATGTCCCTTTGTCTTCTCTTGATTGATCAACTTATTTTCGTGACTTCAAAGGTTTTTGTTCCAGTAGGGTCTCCTTCTCCATTTCCTTCATCATCATCTTGTCATAACCTGATAAAAAACCTGCAACTGAAATCCATTCGTGACAAGACGACATTAGTCTGATAGAACCCTAGTCTAACATGCTTCATGATAACCAATGACTGAGATGGAACTGAGTGATAAGCTAGGAGATAGACTCAATGACTACATAATTGCGCAACTTAGGAGGTCATGGTCTAGGACTGAACTGTGATATTACACGGTTGTGTAGTTCAAGAGCTAAAGGCTTAGGCTTGATGCTTGAGACGTACAGTGTGTAGAGGAAACTGGCCAAGGGAAAGGATTGCATAGTTCTAGAGCTCAAGGATAAGGACTGAGCATTGTGACTGCGCAATGCACAGTTCTGGGAAGCTAGGACTGCACATTACGTAGTGCCAAGAGGCAAGGATGAGGCTTGAGGACTGAGACTATGCAGTGAGAAGTTCAAGAGGGTTGACTGATGCTAGGTTGCTCGGCTGGGAAGCTTTTCCAGATTTGGCTAATTGTGGGATTAGTGAGACCAAAGTGAACAATGATAAAACTTAAGCATGATCACGCACTTAGAAAAATTGATGACACAACATTTATCAATCAGAACACATGAACAACATAATACCCCCAATGCGATGACATTACAAAAACTTTCCCCAAGTGCAACACTAAACATACACTTTGCAACGACAGTGACGTCACTTGTGTGACGATGCTTGAAACTTTTGGAATGAGTGGGATACATGTCTACATGACAAGATTGACTTATTAGCACCAAGTTTACTAATTGAAACAAACCAAGATTATATTGATGTGATGTGTGATGCCTTCCATGCAAAAAGACGACATTTGCGACAGTAAGAGGAAATTGCAAATGACACTTGCAAAATGAAAACAAAATTCAAAGCCACACATACCAGAAATAAGATAGTGTGAAAACAACACTTATTACAGTGAAAATTAGTAAAAGAAACAATTGAAGACATGAAATTGACACTTATGGAAGTGAAGTTGTGCAAAAGTGACAATTGGGAAAACTCACCGAAATAGAAGAACAGTAACAACAAAAAGTGAGAGACTGTCGATGAAAGTGTGCACTCATTGTCGACATAGGTTAAACAACGCACAAGCATTGTCTTGATGGAATTATTACATGCCTGTTCAAGCTTTCATAAAAAAGCACTCTCATGAACTAGTTGTAGACTGAGCATGTGTGGGAAGGTGCCTTTGACATTTATCGATTGAACATAAAGTGAATATGGAACGAACAGTCATAAGATCCATGCTAGGCTCCAAAATAAGTGTAGACAAAATTTTGGAGGGTGTTGCTCACAATGACAACACTTGGCGACACACTTGTAGAACTCCAACTTCTCTACCTTGGTATAATATTTTGTGTAGGGCCTATTTTTTAGGGAAGTATTGATTCATCATACAAATTACTATGGCTTCCCCACTTAGATATAGTCCCCTTCATCTCTTTCTTAGTTGAACACAATTATAAAGCCAAACATATCGTAATGTTTCAAATCAGGAGAAGGTAATGTTATTCATGATATTTATATTTTTTGAGTATAATTTCTCATCTCTAGTGTTTCTTCGTTGCAAGCAGGCCTGGACAGTACCCCGACGGAGTCACTTCAAGAACTAAAACATTGCTCTGCTTCCAGCGAGCATGGACAATACCCTGACAGAGTTTCTTGCTTCACGTCCCTCCGTAGGAAGCCTTTCTCTTCTTTCACCTTTCATTTATTTACTTGTATAGGATTGTGCATTGACACTTATTCATTTCAAGGGGTAGAAGAGGGATCCTAAATTATTGAGAGAAGAAGAGGTTGTTCCTTCATAGAAGCATATATAAAACCTTTGATATTGGTTTTCTCATTTACATTTTCCCCTTATCCTTCTCTACTTGATTGGATCAACAAGAAAAATACCAAAACATAAAGAACCGAGCATAGAAATGAGGCTCCTAAAATGGATGCGGGTATCATGGTTTCACAGAAATCCCTCCTTAAGCAAGGAACATATTTTCCATCAAAACATCATCAACCAAAAGTTATGAACCAAAATGAAGAAGAAGGACTAAAGGTTAGCCAAATGTTTCAATGCACAAGGCCCTCTTCTATTTTTCCACATTGCCCGTCGAGTTGGAGGGAACATCCTTCATGAAAGTCTTATTAAACAAAACGAAAGAAGAGACAAGACACAACAAGAAAAAAAAATAAAAAGGACAAAGAAAATGGAGTCTAATGAAAAACAGGATGTAAGGAAAAAGTTAGAAAACACAAGAAAGAGTACAAAAATTGAGCGCAAGATGAGTACGCGAGGGGAACTCTTTTGCTGCTAGACCTACTCCTAACCTAACCAGCTAGAAGGTCAAGATCATGTATAATGGAATTTCCAATGTAGCCACCGTAGCTGCTCCCAGCATGCATACACAAAGATACAAGCAATTAAAACAAATACAAAACAATGTGCGATGGAAAATATAAGAGCTTAAATAACTTGCACAACAAATTGAAGGTCTTTCACGTAAGCAGAAAGATATGTCATAGCCACTACTTCTAACCAACTCACATTCTTACATTTTAATTGAAAACCATGATTAAACAAACCTCGAAACCTTCTTATGAATGTATTTGCATATGCATTATACTCCTTAGCAAGCATGAGGAAATATTGAAACTTGTTATATGCGATAGATCTTGCCAAGTAAGATTTCTCCATCCATTCAATGACTGGATCGTGAAATTAGAAAAAATCCTCTTGAAAACCTTGAGCCCCTTGAAAAGATTAATTTTCCATTAAAGATATGAGATGAGGATGAGAATCTTGTGAGCGAAAATGAAAGTGATCACGTTCATAAGGCTTTCTCAAGATAGTGAGGACCTGAGATAATCATCAGCGAAGGATGAAGTTCCTCAACTATTTAACAAGTATCTGAATAGTATGATAGACCATAAAGGTTAAAGAATGTAAAAAAAGTGTCATCGCATATGCTTGTGAGAAAATGATAAGTTGAATGACAATTAATAAAGCAAGCATGATAATCAGATGGTCTGGTTACAACACAATATTCTCGATTAGTAGATAACAAAGATAGATATGTCTAAATAGTTTTGCAAATTCTCTGAATAATATAATCATATTCCTCACATGATAAATATAACAAACCATTGCCTTGTAATTGGTTACACATCGCACTAGCATCGTAATCGTCAAAAGATGTAATAAGGAATTCCAGTGTAGCAAACACATGAAACTATTTAGGATACAATGAACGAAGAAGATTTAGATTCACACAATAACTCATGCATTCGCTAGCACTCAAGAGGATTTCAGGTGCGATGAAGAAATATATTAACCATATAACCTTCATAAGAAGAATTAGGAGTTGACTATTTTTAAATGCATCTAATAGATGAGATTCCTTTGGCCAAAGATAGTCTTTGAAATGATAAAATTCATAGTTCCATGCTTCTATGAGAGTTACATACTCCAAACCCAAGTTAACTACAAAAGCCTTGCATGGAGAAGAATCAACTGAAATAGAGTCTTGAATCCAATAAGAAACTGAATCTTGAAAGTTCGAAAGACTATATCCAAAATACCACATATCTTAAGAAGGAATTTATATCCAGTGAAAACTCGCGAAGAATTGACTTTTTTGAGAAAAACCAAATCTAAATTAGTCTGGGGATCTTACCTGAGTCATGAGATGCTGACATAACCATCAATGGAAGCTGAAGTGCCTCGAATTCCTGACAAGTCTTGAAATTTCAAGGATTGTAAAATCACATTATGAAGATTGAATTAGATCATACATGGTGTGAGGATAACTACTTCCACTTATTAGAATGAGATCACTATTTATCGAATGGAAGACATCTCTTTCACTAATTTGATCAGATTTTACAATTTCAACAACCAGACTACTCAAGTCAAAAGATTATTTTGATCGCAAATCTAGAGATGTATGAATCAAAAAAATTTCATGAGCAAGCTGATTTGAAGAGTTGACTTCGTGCAAAACAAGGGATGATGAGGGATGGAAAAAATACTCAATGATTCATTTTTCATCATAGATAAGCACACTACCTTATGTCAATTGAGAATTTAACTCATCAGATGAAGAACTTGAAGAGCATGGTGTATCTTCATCGCAAGTAGATGCATCAAAAATAGTAGAGAACAAGGGATAGTGAGATGAAGAGGAAGTTTCGATAAGAACATATTCTTTGACTAAATCAGGTTATGATCTAAATAAATCTTCATGAGAAATTGAAAGATCAATTGATTCACCTGGGCATTCGTCATCACATACATCAAAAGAGTCATTTTCATCAGAATGATTGCTGCCCAAGACTATAGATTGATTAGGAAAATCAAATCCATTCGATTGGCTACCAAAATTAGTTGATTGAAAATCATTCAAGAATGGAAGAGCATCATATTTACATGTGGGACTTTGAAAGAGGAAAGAGATATCAAAAGTATCTTCACTTTTACGCTCCTCTACCTATGTAACGTGAGTGCCTTGTCCCTGATCACAATTTGAACCAACAACTTGAAAATTAGGAGAGTGTGAAGAACTAGTTGGTGGAATATATTGATCAAGAAGATCATGGTATAAAGAGTCATGGCCATGTAGATGATAGGGGATAACATATGTCCCTTGAAGAAGTAACCATTTTAGTGGAACTAGATTCAAGGTCGAGGTTAAGAGCGTTAATTTCATCTTGAGGAATGAAAGGATTAGCCTTCACCCTAGACTCCATGAACCAGTCCAAGGTTTCCTCCATCAAACTTGGATCATGAGATTTAGACAATGGTTGAAGAGACAAATCGGTAATCTGATTTTTGGATTTCATAACTTCAACAGTAACCGCGATTGGTATTGGAAAAGGAGGAGGACAAGGAATAAAATGAAAATCAATTCCTCATCTGAAATTAGTGATGTCTCATGATTTAAAAGAGTTGGGGAAGAAAAAACGTCAGGAGGTTCAAATTCACCATGCAAAGAGATATGAACCAAATTATAAAACTTTTGTTTCAAGAAATCCCAATCCATATCTTCTTCTGGAAATTCATAACAAAGCTGAAGGAATCGATTAGAAAGCTCCCCAACTAATTCATTAGATTTCATTCTTAGTTGATTGATTATTTTAAGAACATCCCAGTAATCATACCTATCAAATTCTAAATGAAGCTCCTTGATGATGTGTTCAAAAAATGAATAGAAGTGAGTTGTAGGGTATCACACCATCAGTTAACACAACCTTCAAGTATGAGGCATAAAAGAATACAAGCCATATCTTCACAGTCAATTTCATAGTATTCATATAACTTAAGAAAAATAGGTTCATGCTTGGTAATGGATGTATAACCCTCACTATCAAACTTAAATTGTCACAAGTCATCAATTTGTTCCACAAAGATAAAACTTTTACCAGGGGATAGGTTAGATAAACATTTTGGTATTATGATTTGGGGGTGAGCCATTTAAGTTAAGAGATTCAAAATAGACTCAATGGGCACAACTTGTCATTTGGCCATCCTTCTAGCGCCATTTTTTGACAGTGCTGGAAATCTGTCAATAAAAGGGGTCTCCTCAAAGAAAAGTCCCAATTAGACTTCGCGCCATTTGGTGTGGGATCCCTTCTGGAATCAAGGCTCGACTACCATGTATTCTTATATATTTTCCTTGACTATAAGGTTCAACACAAGAGATAAATGTATAGGTTCTTTCATAATTAGCAAGTGAATATGCCTTATGGAATGTTCAGTTGCAAAATGTATCAAACTGAAATTGGAGAGAAAGTGACACTTTAAAAGACAAGTAATAGTACTAATCTAGAAAAGACACACAATCATGTAAATGTAAATGAATCGTTATATAACTAGTGAAATAGTTTACATAGAAACAATGATTGTTAAAACATATACAATACATCTTCAACAAGATAAGTACCAAAGCCACTGAAATAGTTCAATTTCCTTAGTTCAAATGAAAACAAAGTACATTGCAAACATTAAAAGAACAGTCTTACAATATTTATGACATATGCATGAAAGTGCACTAGCTCAATGAGCTTATGAATTAAGAAAAATTTCTAAGATACATCAAGACAGTGAATACCACTAGCTTTAATTATGGAGCATTAGAGCAACCACTAGCTCCTCCAAAAGAACTATCTTCCTCTGTAATTCCTAGTAGGAGGAGCGTTGGGTGTGTTTTATATTCTTTCCATGATTAGCCACAATAGTAAAGCTAGGAGGTTAGAGGGGGGATGATAAGTCCCCCCTTCGTTATGCGGAATGCAGTGGGGGGTCACAGGGGGGCGGCAGCCCCCCTTGTCAGGGAGTTTGAGGGGGGCGATAACCCCCTCTACAAGGTTCGGGGCAGCACCCCTTGGGAATTTTTTTTTGGACCCTATAATAGGTGGGCGAACCTACCTATGGTTTTGCGCGTGGTTTTTGCACATGGTTTTGGGCTTGATTGTTTTTTTCCCATGGTATTTTGTAGGTTCAGTCAAGGGAACTACAACTATATTCTAATCTAGGGTTGATGGATAGGGGTTTATGAATGCTTCGACATGTATATATATGTATTGTAACATTGAAAGGAATATAATGAAAAATCAATCTGGTAGTCCTTGTTTTGGGATCCAGGGGAAAATATAGGTTTATATTTGTTTTATGTTTTATGCTCTCGCCATTATTTATTTTCTGTTTTTTTAGAATTCGTATGCATGTAATTTATGTACGGGGTTAAAACCTACATTTGGCATCATAGCTATTTTGGCTTCAAGGGGATGCCTTTGTTGCTGATGGGTTTCGCTCGAGCCTGTGGTAGACCCTGTTCAGTGGGAGATCTGCAGGATCGATTCTTGTGGTGAAAGAAGCTGGTGAGCAACAAAAAGATAGAGATCGAGAAATTTAATGGTCAGGGTTTTTAGTTGTGGAAACTAAAGATGGAGGATCTACTGGTGGATAAATATCAGTGGATCGCGGTAGATCCGGGTACTGAACCAACGACAATGTCAGCTGAAGACTGGGCGAAGTTGATTCATAAGGAAAAGAGAACAATAAGGTTATGTATCTCAGATTCAGTATTGTTGAATGTATTAGGGGAAGCTTTGACATAGGCTTTGTGGGACAAGTTAGGGACTTTGTACCAAACTAAGTCTCTGGTGAATAAATTGTTCCTATGGAAAAATATATATAACTTCAGGATGAAGGATAGAGACTCAGTGACAGAGCATCTGAATTCCTTTAATACTATGGTAAGCCAATTGTTATCTATTGATATAAAAATTTTAGATGAATATAAGTGCATTGGTTTGTTGTGTTCTCTACCAGATTCATGGGATAGTCTGGTTGTTGCAATAGGTAACAATGTGACTATCTTGTACTTTGATTAAATAGTCTCATCCTTGTTGTTGGAGGAGATGAGACGAAAAAACACAAAGGGCTAGAATGGTGATGCCTTGTCTATACGAGGATGGTCCCAAAACATAAACAAAAATAAATACTTAAGTGGGAGATCTAAATCTAGAGGGCGATCTAAACATCTAGGAAAACCTGTAGAGGTATGCTGGAAATGTTGAAAGGAAGGGCACTTCAAAAAGGATTGTAGTTGTAAAGCTCCCGAGAAAGGAAAGGGATCTAATGATGCTTCTTCTATAGAGGAGAAAACCACCTCAGATGAAGGTGGGTATGTGTACCTGACTTCTTCTCCAAGTAAACATGTAGATCATGAGGCATGGTTGATTGACTCAGGTGCATCCTTTCACTTCACTCCCCATAGGGAGTGGTTCTATGAGGATGATAAATATGATGGTGGTGATGTCTTCTTAGGGGATGACAGGAAGGCTAGAATCGTTGGTCACATAAAATTCAAGTTAAAGTTTCAAGGTGGAAGAATTAGAAAAATTCTAGATGTTATGCATATTCATGCATTGGCCAGAAATTTGATTTCTGTAAGCAAGCTAGATGATGCAGGTGTAAAAACAGTGTTTGATAAAGATACGTGCAAGATGGTTCGGGGAGCATTGGTATTGATGCAGGGAGTTCGGATTGGAACTTTGTACAAGCTTCAGGGTAGCACTATTATTGATGGGTGCCACAGTTCTGTGGTTCCTGAAAGTGAAGCAGAAAATCTAGTGGTCTCTGGAGAAAATAACATGATATCACATCAAAGGCTTGGACATATTGGATATAAGGGCCTTTGAATACTTCATGGTAATGGTATGGTAGAAGGTATGTCTAATTTCTCTCTATATTTTGATTTTTGTGAAAATTGTGTATATGGGAAGTAGAATCAGGTGAGGTTCACCTCTGGTGCTAAGAGGGAAAAACATACATTAGAGATTGTGCACAATGATGTGTTTGGACCTGTGTTAGTTCCATCACTAGGTAAGTCTATGTACTATGTATCATTTATAGATAACTTCTCAAGGAATACATGGATATATTTCCTCAAGAAGAAATCTGAAGTCTTTGACAGGTTTAAAGAATTTAAGGCTCTGGTGGAAAACCAGACAGAGAAGAAGATAAAGGTACTAAAGACCGATAATGGTGGAGATTTTTACAAGAAGGAATTTGAAGATTTCTATAAGAAGTGTGGTATAGCACGGAAGAAGACTCCTCCATACACACCTCAAAAAAATGGAGTTGCAGAAAGAATGAACAAGACATCAATGGAAAAGGCAAGAAGCATGCTCAGTGGTGCCGGGTTAGGACAAAATTTATGGGCAAAGACAGTGGAAACTGCATGTTACCTGGTCAATAGATAACCTTCATCATCATTGGAGGATAAGACTCCACAAGAGGTATGGACTGGTAAGAAACCCTCTCTTTCACATCTGAGGGTATTTGGATGTGATGCATATGTACATGTTCCAAAGAAGAAAAGAACCAAGTTGGATAGTAAATCTGAAAGGTGTAGCATTATTGGGTATAAGGATGGTTTAAAAGGTTATAAACTTTGGAACCCAGAAATAAGGAAGGTTGGGTACAACCGCGATGTGGTGTTTAGAGAGGTGAAAGATGTTATTAAACATGAATTCCTACCAGAGGAACCTAAGAAGATATATTTTGAGCTAAAGGAGGAGGAATCAGACTCTACAGTAGAAGAGGAATCAAAAGATGAAGAGCCACAAACTCTAGCAGTGAGAATATTAGTTTGAGAAAGAAGGTAGCCAGAAAGGTATAGTCTAGCTACTTTCTATTCAAATTTTTCTTTATCTATTTTTGATGATGATCCCATAACTATCAGGGAAGAAGTAGGTTCAAAAGGATGGAAAACTCTAGAAAGAGGCCATGGTTGATGAAATGGCATCTTTTCACAAAAATGAGGCTTGGAATATGGTGGAGTTGTCAGCTGGAAGGAAACCCATTGGAAGCACATGGGTGTTTAAGAAGAAGATGAATGAAGAAGTAAAGGTGGAGAAATACAAAGCTCGGTTGATAGCAAAAGGTTATTCCCAAGTGCCGAGAATTGATTTTGGTGATATTTTTTCTCCTATTGCCAAGGTAGCTTCTATTAGATTACTTTTATTTGTTGTTGTTGCTTTTGATTTTGAGGTAGAATAGATGGATCTGAAGATAACATTTCTTCATGGGGTTTTGGAAGAAGAGATCTACATGAAACAACCTGAAGGCTTTGTGGTGAAGGGTAAGAAAGAACTGGTATGCAAGTTAAAAAAGTCTCTTTATGGGTTAAAACAATCACCAAGGATGTGGTATCAGAAATTCGATACATATAGACGGGGACTTGGATTCACCAGAAGCAAAGCAGATCATTGTGTGTATTTTAAATTAACTGGTGACAATGTTATTTATTTGGTCTTGTATGTGGATAATATGTTGCTGATTGGAAATAAAAAAGAAATTATCCAGGAATTGAAGACCCAGTTGTCATCCAAATGTAACATGAAAGATCTTGGTGCTACAAACTATATTTTGGGCATGGAAAATAAACAAGATTGGGAAAAGAGGAAGCTCTGGTTAAACCAGAGGAAGTATGTCAAGACAATACTGTAGAGGTTTAATATGCAGGATAGTAAACTAGTGAAGGTTCATATTCTTGTATGTGTAAAGTTATCTATTGAACAGTGTCCCAAGACTTAAGAAGAGGAAGAGGACATGTCTCGTGTTCCATATGCAAGTGTAGTTGGTAGCTTGATGTATGCAATGGTTTGTACTAGACTAGACATTGCACATGCAGTGAGAGTATTGAGCAGGTTTATGTCAAAAACAAGGAGCATTGGACAATAGTGAAGCAGGTTTTCAGGTATTTGTGTGGCACTAGTGATTATGGTTTGTGCTACCAAGCAAGACTAGGATTGGACAAAGTTTTGGACATCCGTGGCTTTGTTGATGCAGACTAGGCTGGAGATATGGATCAGAGAATATCTACAAGTGGGTATGTGTTTAACCTATTTTTAGGTGCAGTCAGTTGGATGAGTAAGACATAGTATGTAGTGGCACTTTCAACTACAGAGGCAGAATACATGGCAGCCACTCATGCACTCAAGGAAGCAATTTGGTTGTAGAGCTTGTGTTCAAGTATGGGGTTAGTACAACGAGCTATAAGGATAGATTGTGACATTCAAAGTGAAATTTTCTTGGACAAGAACCTTGCTTATCATTCAAAGACAAAGAACATTGATGTTCAGTATCACTTTGTAAGGGATATGGTCGAGGACAAAAAGGTGTTGCTAGTAAAGGTGGACACTTTAAAGAATACTGCGGATGCATTAACAAAGTTTGTGAGCACTGAGAAGTTCTCCTGGTGTAGAGAAACAATGGGCGTTGCAGGGATGGACCAATGGCTAATCTCTCCTGTGGCCCTCTATGGAAAGAAAATAACAAGTGGGAGAATTTTGGGTGTGTGTTATATTATTTCCATAATTAGCCCAATAGTGAAGTTGGGGGGTTAGAGTGGGGTGACAGCCACCCCTTGTCGGGGAGTCCTCTATGGAATCTGGGGTAGTGCCCCAGGGAATTTTTTTTTGGACCCTATATTAGGTGGGCGGACCTACCTATGGTTTAGTGCATGGTTTTGGGCATGATTGTTTCTTGCCCATGGTAATTTGTAGATCTAGTCAGGGGAACTATGATAATGTTCTAATCTGGGGTTTATGGATGCTTCGACAGGTATATATATATATATATATATATATATATTGTAACATTGAAAGGAATATAATGAAAAATCAATCTGGTAGTCTCGGTTTTGGGATCCATGGGAAAATATTTGTGTATATATGTTTTATGCTTTATGCTCTTGCCATTATTTATTTTCTGTTTTTTAGAATTCGTATGCAGGTAATTTCTATACGGGGTTAAAACCTACAAGGATCCAAGGTGAAAATTCCCTTACATGAGAAATGAGTGTGTATATATAACAAATGGGTGATCAATCACCTCCCTTGTGACTCTTGGACTACCCTCATGATTTTTTGAATTCCCTATGACATTTCGACTCCCACGCTACTTTTCACATTACATGGATGACTCTTGGACTTCCACTTTATGTAACATTTTCTAATATAAAAAAATTTACATAATCCACAAAATGATGTAGCACATGATCACTCATGACATGAAATGAAATGAAACTAATGACATGGTTGTGTCAAGGCACTCTTTTTTGCTGCTCTCTTTTTGTATTCTTGAGAAATGGAACATGGTCTTTTTCTTCCTCTATCTAGCTTTAAGATAACGAGTCTTCAGTGTAAACTTGATCTCCAACTGTTGTCGCAAACTAATATAACTTTGTCTTCTCTTTATTGATCAACTTGTTTTTGCGGCTTCAAAGGTTTGTCTTCTAGCAGGGTCTCCTTCTCCATTTCCTTCATCAACATCCTATCGTAGCATGATCGAAAACCTGCAACCAAAATCCACTCATGACAAGATGACATCAGTTTGACAAACCCCTAGCCTAAAATTCTTCATGATAACCATTAACTGAGCTAGAACCAAGTGATAAGCTAAGATCCATACTCAATGAGTATGAAGTTTCACAACTTGGGAGGTCAGGGTCTAGGATTGTGCCTTGATATTGTGCAGTGTACAGTTTATGTAGGTCAGGCCTTGTCATTTGCGCAGCTGAGGGGCTCAAGAGGTTAGGCTAAGGGACTGAGGCTTGAGGTTGCCCACTGAGTAATTCTGGGGGGGAAAGGCTAATGAGTTGCACACTTGTGTAATTCAAGAGCTCAAGGCTAAGGTTTGATGCTTGAGCCTATGTAGTGCACATAGGAGATTGGATGAGGTGAAGGATTGCATAGTTCTAGAGTTCAACGGTCAAGATTGAGCATTGTGACTATGAAATTATGGGAGACATGGACTACGCATTATGCATTATGCAGTTCTAAGAGGCAAGTTTGAGGCTTGAGGATTGAGACTCCGCAGTGTGCAGTTCAGGAAAGCTGAGTGATGCGAGTTTTCTCAATTGAGAAATTTTTCCAAATTTGGCTAAGTGTGGGATCAATGAGACCAAATTGAACAATGATAAGAATTAAGTATGATCACACACTTAGAATAGTTGAAGATGCAACATTGATCACTTAGAACACATTCACAACATAATGGCCCCAATGCGATGACATTGCGACAACTTCCCCATTCCCAAGTGTGACACTAAAGGTACACTTTGTGACGATGGTGACGATATTTGTGCAACTATGCTTGAAACTTTGGGAATGAGTCCGATGCATTTTTACATGATAAGAATGACTTATTGGTAGTGGGCACCAAGGTTACCCCTTGAAACAAACCAAGACTACATTTGCGCGATGTGCAACGCCCACCATGCCAAAAGACAACATTTGCAAAAGTAATAGGAAAGTGCAAACGACACATGCAAAATGTGAAGGACATTGAAAGTGACACATGCTAGAATGAAGAAATTACGAAAATGAAACTTATGATAGTGAATACAAGTAAAAGCTACAGCCGAAAACATGAAAGCAAAACTTACAAAAGTGAAGGTGCACAAGAGTGACAGTTAGGAAAAATCACCAAAATAGAAGAACAATTCCAACCAAAAGTGAAAGAGTGTCAATGAAAGTGCACATTGACTGTCGACAAAGGTTAAACATCACACAGACACTATCTTGATGGACTTGGGGCATGCATATTCAAGCTTGCATAAAAGAGCAAGCTCATAAACTTGTTGTGGACTAAGCATGTGTGGGCAGGTGCCTTTGACACTTATCGATCGAACATAAAGTAACTATGGAACAAACGATTGCAAGATCCATGATAGGTTCCAAAATTCAAGTTTATACCAAATTTTGGAGGGTGTTTGTCACAACGAAAACACATGTTTAATATGATAATTTGCATGTTGAATAAGATGAAAGTAATATAAAGTCATTCCTGGCACGAAAATCAATAAAAATAATATTGTATTGTTGGTTGAAGCTGAATATAGACGAGTATTCAGAAGTGGGGATGGTGTTGTGTTGAACTTTATTGTAGGGGAGGCCAACCGCAATGTACAACGTAGTCCACGTACTCACAAAAATCTCATTTTTTATATTTTTTTCGGTAATGTTATTTTCCAAGGATTGTTACTTGAAATGATGTTTTAAAAGAAAAATGATATTTCTTTTCAAGAATGCAAATGTTTTTTGAATTCTCTTCAAATAATATATGTTTTCAAAATTATTTTATAATTTATAAAGTTGCAAAAAAATAGGCAGCTATAAATTTGTTTACTTAATCTCTTATTTTCCCCCTTTTTTATATAAAGGTTTCAAAATAAAGAGAACTAAATAAATAAACCAAACATTTGTTTTTCATGTAAAAAAATATTAAAATTTTGGAATTTAAGATATGATAGTTTGGATGTCTAATAGGATGAGTCTTTTTTAAGGATTTGATCCTTCACAATGCAACGTGCAATATTTGGTTTAGTTTCAGGAAATTTGTTGCTTTTCTGATGGATCCAAGTATTTGGAAGTTTTTTCCATTTGATATTCTTGAGCTTATATTTCATTGGTTTCCTTTATTGGTGTTGATAAAATTTCTGTTGGTTTGTAAAGAATTAGGTATTCTGTTGGAAAACATGTTTTTTCTCGGTTCTTGCAATCAATGTACCGACAAAGAATTAGGATTTATTTCATTTTCCAACTGGTATCGATGATAACTTCTTTGTTGGATCTTACCTTAATGGAAAACGATTAATCTCTCGGTTAGTTTTTCCTTTTCTCGACTATGGATATAAAATTCAAGGTACAGAGGACTCGATGATTTTTTTCACTATGCCTAGAAGCTCTTTGCATTCAAAGAATTATTTCACAGTAAACCCTTTTAGAAAGACCTTTAGATATCTTGAGAGTGTTACAATTGGAGACTAGGGATTCTTCTCATTGTTGGAGAAATTTATTCCACAGAAATATGATTGGGTTATGCTAAAAAATGTGTGTAAAAGCATGGAAGCACATTTTTTTATTTGCACAAGTGCAGACATGGTTTGGAGAAGGATGAACCCTCCTTTTGGTGGTGTAATGCCCCCAAAGGAGGCTATCTTTTACAAAGGAATTTTTTTTTAATTATATTTATACAAAGATTATGATGATTACCCTTTCTATGGCTACACTATCTATTGGTTGGATGTTATGAGAAACGAGTGGGGTTTTTCATTTGTTCCTATACTTGACATATGATGTATGGCATTAGGATTGTATGGGAACCAAGGTTTTTCTTGTAAACAATGGTTCAACATCTGTTTGGTTGCTTGAAGAGATAGAAAATTTTCAATTTGGCTAAGTTTCAATTGGATGAAGCTTAGAATATTTTGAAGATGAGTGGGGGTTCAATTGGAGATTTATTGATACTATCTCAATGGATATAAATAGTAAATGCCTATGCTACACACCTTTTCGTGTAGTTCAAGGAAAAGTACTTATGTTGGGTTTTATGGAAGTCTAACTAAAGCTATATGATATATATGATATAGTGACTGGATTATGCACAACAACAATTTGCGATGGTGTATCCCTCTCAAAAAGATTTGGGTTCCATGTGCATTCAGTTGAAGGTTTCAATGATGTTATTGAAAATGGAAATGCTTTCTCACTTTCTCCAAATACATATTCTATTGATGATATACCATTACTTCCCGTGGATAACTTGATTTAGCCTTTGAGGGATGAAGAAATTATTTGATGGACATTGTTGTAGATTTCATGATTGTTTAATTTTGGAGATGATTTCCATATGAATTTGGATTATTTAATTAAAACATAGTCATGTCAAATTTTAATATTTTGTTGGAGATGACTTGTATTGAGCTTCTATTTTGTAGGTTGAACAATGCAATTAAATGTGATTTTTTATTATGTATATGTAGATTGTATAAAGCATTTTGTTATATAAATGTATTTTTATTATATATATTCAATAATTTTATTTGTGAAGTATTTAGATTATAGAGAATTCATAAGTCAAATTTGTGCTTCCAAAAAATGTTTATAGAATTCTGAGCAAATTTGACTAGAAAATATATAAAAAAAACTCCAAAATATAAGCTAATAAACATTGCTAATGAATTTACCAAACTTTCTGTTTCAATTAATATGTATCCGAACATTGTTACCCAGTGGAAGAATGTGAAACTAGTTGAAAAATGTACATGTACAACTTGTAACAACCCCGGGTTGAAAGTTCATGTAATAAATTTAATAAAGGAAAAATAAGACCAAGATCATGGGACACATATTCCAAGTTGAATGTTGGGAAAAACATCCTAGTGGGTGTTCATTTGGTTTATTATGGCTAAGGGAAATTATAAAAGGCATTGGTAAAGGAAAAGAGGCACTATTGACATTTTATTTATGAAAATAAAGGAAGATAGGAGAAAAGGGAGATGAAAGGTCATGGGTTTGCATGTGAGGAAAATTGAAGGAAAATGAATAAAATAGATGCTTCATTGATAAAAATGCCTATGAGGATCAGTTCACAGACTTTTGTCAATTTTAGCTTGGATCTCTCTTTTATTCTCTCACTCTCTCATACTCTTGCACACTTAGAGCATTCTTGGAGCACTCTAGCATTGAAGAAAGGAAAGCAAAGGAAGGACAAGGAAGCAAAGGAAAGTAAGGATCAAGCAAGGAAAAGTGGGATCAAGTGGCCACAATGGGATTTATTTGTAAGTATCGAGTTGCATGTATGATTTCCTTGCTAGTTTTTTAATGCATGGTACATGCATTTGTGTATTTGGTTCTCTTGTTGTCATTGACATGGGTTTTTCTAGGTTTGATAGTGTTTTCATCCTTGCCTTTGCATTTCTAGATAGCCATGATGTGATGGGGTTCTTTCATTTGGCTGAGATTTGGATTGCTAGATGGTTTTGGAATTGGTTGAGGTGGTCTCAGGAAAATTCCCAAAGTCCTAAGAATCCCTTGACCAATTTTGGGGGGATTGCGGTAAAGCATGAGGGTGGAAACGGGAAAATTCCTAAAGGTATTGGTGAAGAAATCCATAGGCATTCAAGCTCGTTTGGGCCTAGGAATTCCTTGGTTGGTGTTGGCAAGATTACAATAAAGCCTGATAGTGTATGTTCTTATTTTGGGCCTAGTGATCTCTTGATCGGTTTTGACAGGATTGTGGTAAAGCTTGATTACGCAGGTGCTTGATTCGGCCCTAGGAGTCCCTTGATCAGTTTTGGTGGGATTGTGATGAATACTAAGGAAGCCATGGTTGTCTTGAGTCCCACCTTCATGCTTGCAATATGGAAGCGAGGTGATTGGCTGAAAGAAATATTTTGTTCAGCCCAATCTATGGTCGGGTGGTACGTGGAAGTCTTTGACTTGGTTGGATTTTTCATATGTTAATAAGAGCTCTTTTCCTCTTGCATTTCATGAGTATATATATACTTGATATTATGTGGCTTTTATGGTTGTTCTATCATTGTTGTTATTTTGGTTATATGTTGGTTATAATCATGATTTCATAATTGGTTCTAATTATGGCTCTTAACATGTTTTGATGAGTAAATGAATGGTTATGGAATGCATAACCTAATAGATGTTATTGCAACTATTATGAGAGGGAATTAAACCTTATTAATGATTCTTAGATAAGCATCACACCCCTATGTTTAGATATGCATTCATGACCTATAAATTACATGTTCTCAATATGTTTGATGAAATGATTGTAATGGTAAGGCTTGGTTAGGTCAAGTCCTTGAGAAAATTATGTATGAATGTATTTTTCTTGACGTCATTCATGATTAGAGAAAGTCTCACTGATTTGTGGACAATGGTGTGGAGGCTGACCTATAAATTAGGCTCAGAATTTGGGACCTCATGCTTTCAATTAAACTTTTTGGGTTGTAACAGTTGGGATTTAGGCTTATCAGAGTGGTTGGATGCTCCCAACTGCATGTATGACTTGTTGTGGGAGAAGTTGAGAGCCCAAGGCTGAGAAAATGAGGTCTAGCTCAGAGTTTTTCCACTTGGGGTGGTTAATCAAACCCTAAGTGACCTGTATCTCCTGCAGTAGGTGTCAAATGGTCAGTTTGTGATCATTAGCCAGTCCCACTTCCTTAATGGGAACTAGGAGGTCGGAACATGTCATAATAACTCATCCTCTCATGTTTACATCGAAAAATCAGTGAAGGTAGGTAAATGAAAGAGGGGAGGGTGGTGGGCGCAGGGGGGGGAGGGTTGTTACACAGCTCACCCTAGGACAACCCACCAGCCAGACAACTCACAATTCTAGAATTGTACATTTCTACATTATTCTAACATCGCCCCCTCAATGGAGAAATGGTTTTTCTACAATGCCTAGCTGCTTTTCTACATACTTCAAAGTTCATTTTTGCAAGAGGCTTGGTAAATATGTCACCTACATTTTCACTTGTATTGCAATAGAGTGAGTTAGCATGCATAAATACTACAAGTTGTTAAAGATGTAACAATATATAAAAGATTGAAAATCAAAATTTGAGACAAGCAGTGTAAAGAGGGTGTGAAGAATGGATTGCAAAATAGAAAGAGGAAAGAAGGAAAGTTTGTGAATTTTGTTTAAACCCTGGCAACGAGAAACAATAAATTTGAATTGAATTTGTTAATTTTTCATTAAAGTGATGAGTAAGGAAGTGAGCACGAGCTTCTGAGATGGAAGCAAGGTTCTCTCTTAATGATTTTCTAGTGTTTATGGAAAATAAAATAATGCACAAAAAGTATAATGAAGCATACGATAATCAAGACTAAGTAGTAAATCTAACCTAAATTCCATTCTGAATGACATACTTAACTTTAGTGAAAAGTAGCACATAATTAAATACATAGAAGTAGTAGGTGACCTTATGGGCCATAGTGAAGGTTGCAAGAGTGTGGATGAAACCTTAAAAGAAAACAAAGGTCTCATAGGCCCATTTATTAATGTAAAACATTACATGTAGACTGCAAGAGTGAAAAGTAACACACAAATAAATACAGAGAACTAGGAGATCACCTTATGGGTCGTAGTGAAGGCTGCAAGAGTGTGGAGGAAACCTTAAAATAAAATAACGGTCTCATAGACCCATTTGTTAATGTAAAAGGCTACATATAGACTACAAGAGTGGAAATCAACACATAATTAAATACTGAGAAATAGCAAGTCACCTTATGGGCTGTAGTGAAGGCCGCAAGAGTGTGGATGAAACCTTAAAAGAAACAAAGGTCCCATAGACCTATTTATTAATGTAAAAGGTTACATGTAGAATACCTATATGGGAAGGGTGTGAGCGTTCTTGTCGAATCTTGATTTCTCCGCTTCTAAGTTGTGTTAGTATATAGAGAATGCGATGTTCGCATTGATGAATTTATCTCTTCTTCAATGTGTGAGGGTAGCTCGAGGCCCTTGCAGGAAGGCTTAGCCAGCCTTTCATTTTAAGCAGACTAGGTATCTTTTGCTACTGTGCTCACCTTGGCTATGGGCCAACGGAAGATTATGCAAAGCGACATGGAGTTTTTTTTAGGGTCGATAAGGGTCTTGGAACTAACGACTTGTGTTAGGTGAAGTGTAACCCCTTCAAGATTTCATGCCAAACTCATGGGAAATAATTATCGCTAGAGCGTCGGAGCCGCCATGCCTAGGAGTCGTCGTCTAGGTTTGGGGAAACTAGGAGGGACCGAAACACATTAAGGAACAATATAGTATCGAAAATCAGGAGGGGTAGCACTGGGGAATGTCTCAAATACCCAAAGTTGTTGGTATGAAGCAACGACACCAATCTAGGGGTTTGCATAACCTCTCAAGCAAAGCCATGGTCGAGGAGAGTAGCTCGACATGATCGAAGCAGAGCTAAGACCTGTTTCCAAGCGGACATGATGGGATTCCTCTAATGCATTAGGGATGGGAAGGAAGGGACCCCTTACTTGATTCATAGTGAGGGTATAGAGTCAGTTTGATGCGGCGAAGATTGGAGTGGTATAACTCTATAGCGTAGATTAGTACAGGTTACTGTGCCCCGGAGAGGTAAACCCAAGTTGTGCCTATTGTTGACTATTTTTTGAGTTGGTAAAGGGAGGTGGTTGGTTAGAAATGTATTGTATGTGTGGAAATCCTTGGCTAGTTGTTGAGATCGCACAACGTGGTGGTTGGTCAAAAATGGATGCCTTGCGAAGTTAAGCTATTAAGGTCAGGTCAGAGGTCGGAAGTCGGGATGACTGTAGAAGAATAGCGGCGTAGGAGAAGGCAACTAACCCTAAATATGTTGAAGGAAGGAGAGCAAGACCCTAGGAGGTTGGCTGCTAAAAGCAGTTGAAGGTAGGAAGTAAGCCTATGGTGAGGTGGTTTATAGGGCATGATTGTAACACTGACTAGGGTAAGGTCGCAAATCAGGGGTTGGACCGAGAGAAGCAAGAATGCACTAGGGAAGTTAGAATAGGCCTGAACATTGCACATAATTGATAGATGTGTGGACCTATGGGAGACAACCACATGGCAGAGGGAAAGAGGTTGATAAAATTACTCTATTCCCTAAGATGCAATATCTCCCAATGCGTAAGCCCTATTGAGGTAAGATTTCGCATCAACAAGTTTGTATCGGTAAGACGGGCGTGCTAGCACAGGTTAGTATGAGTGTAAGGTAAATTACGGAAAACAAGAAGTCAAAAATTGTAGGTCTTGTTCTGATAATTGTATTTTTCGACCTATAGTTGCACAATGCCTACTCCCTTTGGGATGGATTGGTGGGGATGGGCATGTCACATTTGGATTGTTCAATGAGAAGATAGCGATGTAAATTTCACATTTAATTTGTTGGATGTTATTTGCATTGATCTGTTATTGTGCAGATTGAAAATTGTAGTTCAATGACATTTTTTGTTATGTATATTTGGATTGAATATAGTCTTTTGCAATTGCTTATATAGCTAACTATGAAAATGGTGGTTTTTTGTGTATCGCAGTATACATATGTATGTCTTTGTAATATGGAAGGCATATTGTTAGTATTTTAAGTTTTTTAGTATCAAAATTTATTTCATGTATAAAGTGACTAATCATAAATGCTTCAAATTGTTCAGGATGTGCGATGAGAAACAATATTGAAAAGGAAAAATAAAAACTAATTGAAATTTGTTGTAGAAATGTTAACTAAAGGAACAAGAAATCATAGGTCGAAAAGAGATTAGTCACCTGGTTCACGTGAGAGAGTGAATGAATATCACCAATAATGGTATTGACATAACAAGGATGTAGTAAATGTACATAGAAGAGCCACATATCGGGAAAACAAAAGAGCTTTAATAAATCATCAACATGATGGAGTCCATAATCGTAAGTATGGGACTTTGTGTTGTATGATGGGAAGAACATTTGCTTGAAATGTTTATTTGCACGAATGTTGAAGATATTGAAGTTTTTTTATGGAGCCAAAACTTTCTAACTATAATGTTGTTTGGGAATGTTGTGTTTACAAAGAAAGTGTTCGTGCAAGCGAAAATGATGGTTCCTCTGTAGGCGGTGCAAGAAAAGGAGTATTGGAACATGGGCACAATGATGCCAATGAACAATTTGTAGCATGCAGTTTATTTGGTGATAGAAATATGCTTGGTGACATGGCAGGGAATTTCAATCATTCTGGAGGCAATGTGGTGTCAAGAATTCCTTCCATCAACTATATAGTGAATATCTTTACTCCTTCAAATTCTGTTCACGCTCAATCTTGTGGAAGAGAACAGGTGCCTAATGTATTTTTTTGTTTCGATAGGATTTTTACATGTGGATGGAATATATTAATTGTTCTATGTTTTTCTTCTTTCATTACTTTGTGTAGAACAATGTTGGAAGGAATATAGGTGCAAAAACAATGGGCGAAGGAACACAAAATTTGTGTGTTCCTCAAGTTGGATACAAACATCTGATGTTTTTGTTGATAGTAGTATGCTTGTTGGGATGATTGAAAATTTGCGACACCCATTAGCGAATGTCAGAATAAGTGTTTCTGGAAGCAAGTGTGTAGACAATATTTTTATTGGTAGAGAATGTATGCAGAGTCCTTTTCGTCAGAAATGATAGGTGGTGCAAGTGGATTTATTTTCCTTGGATATGTGCATTTAAATAGGTATTTGGAAATTGTTAGATGCATCCTTTAATTCAATTTTTTTTTTTGCAGAGCAATATTCGAGCAAATAGTGGCTGAGAAGTAAATTCAAAATGAAGGAAATATTTGTCAGTTGGCCAATTTCAGCTTAGTTGGTGCAATGGGAAAGAAAATGTATGTGTTTTGACTATTAAAATTACTAAGTTGGCCTTTTTTATATGTTTCATTTTGACATTATGATTTATCATGTATGTAAGCAAAATGAATCCAACTGCAACCAATATCGATGAATGGATTCCCATGAATTTATGGAAATAAATGTTCAAGTCAATGCTTGAATATGGCAAGTTGTTTCACATCATCCTCAATCTGGATTGTTGTTTTGCAAAGAAAATGGAAGTGGTCGCCATCATTTTAGCAAAGAGATGATTGAGGTGAATAAAGTGTTTTGGTGCAGGATTGATAACTTGTTTGTTGTGCAAATGTACTGATTATGTAACGAATCTTATCCTAGTAAACAAGTTGTGAGATGGCATGAAGGGCCCATTTGTAAAATATGTAAGAGTGAGAGAGGTGCTCATTGTTTCTCTCACTTTAATAACATGGATCCTGGTGAGAAACTTGAGGTCCTGGGATTTTTTACACTGGTTGAAGAAATAGTAATAGCACGAGTGAATGCAATATTGCAAGTGACACATGTTTGTTGTGGCCAATATAAATATAGTGGGCATACGATTAGTTTTCCATAAGATATATCTTTTATTGCAAATAATCTTCCACGACGTGTAGAACAAATCGATTTTTTTATTGTTAGAAGACGCAATGCTGAGTTGAAATATTATGAATGTTATGTCAAGAGACAACGTGTGCTGGATGCATTGGTTTACAAAATTCAAATGGATAAATATTACAGGGATGCTGAAATCAATATGGATTATGTTTTGACTCTCCCATAACAACCGATTGATGTGTCTAATAGGCTACAATATGTCGATACTGATCTTTGTGAAATATGGAGAGTCGATGAGGACATTGAAATGTTAGGGGTTGGTCACATTTTCACTGACATCCATCATCGTTTCTTTCTCGCATGCCTAATGAGTGCAGGGAAGTGGATAAGAAGATTCATTGAAAACACATATTCGATAAGTGATGCAGTAGTGGAGTGGCCATATATTGGCACATCCCTCTTTAATGAATATAACACCCAGGGGTTGCTAGAAATGGTCTTCTCAACTTTGTTTCCCACTTGTGATGCTGATTGGTTGCATCCACTTATTTGCAATGTTGAAATGCATGAATATGGTTTTAATCTACTTAGGTATTGTGATCAAATATTTGGAATTCATATTCAATTTTGATATTTCCTGTTGAATATGATTATGCGTCATCGTATCCAAGGAACAACTTCTTTCTTCTTGGAAAAGAATATTGATGAGACCACACGTGCAACTGTTCAAGAGTTGCGTTAATAGCTTGGGGATCTTCCTGACAATAAATTGGCTGAGAAATTAATGTGTTTTGGTTGTTGTCTTAGGGGTACAAGGGCATATTGGATAAAGTGCTATTCCGAACTGATCGACATCATCACCCACTTGGGCTACCCAACTTTGTTTTTTTACGTTGAGTATGACTGCTAATAAGTGGCCTAACTTGTATTGTCCTTTTCCTTTAACTACACTCTTCCATCCACAAAATGAACATGCGAAAAAAATTGAAAATGCTATTCAGTACCTTCATATAGTTGCTATGTACATGCACCACATATTTAATATATATTGTGAATTGGGTCTTGAGAAATATATTGGAGCTAAAGACTTTTGGTATAGGTTCATGGTTGTTTTTTTAATCGTATTGTTTATGGGTTTGGAATGATGCGTTTGTTATTTTGGTTGGTTTTGATAAGCTAACTAAAAGTTTTTTTTTGGTAGGTATGAGTGGAAACGCAGGGGTTTAGCAGACATCAACAATATCCTATGACTTCCAGGAGCTTCGAATATGGAAACACTAGATTGGTCCAACCCTTTGAATGTTGATGAAGTGAAGTCCTACTTTGACAAATATGTAACAGCCTGGAATCCGCGCGACATGCACCGTTGATATTTCATTGTTCCTCAAACTATTAATGATGATCCATGCCTCTTGAAAACCTCACAATGTTTTTCATGCAATCCTAATGAAGATTATGAGTATTTGGTCAGTAGAGTGAAAAGCCACACAAAATGTAGTGTTCATTCCTATTTACAGAAAAATGGGTCTATCCTTTCATTCCGTTAGAATACTCCATGGGAGGTGTGTGCTAAGTCTGCAATGTACATAGATGAAAAATGGGGGAAGAAATATAAAGCAGCACAAAACAATGACTGTTTAAATGTTCACAAGTTTATCTTCTGAAAATGTGGCGAGCAAATGTCGATTGTCAAGCAATTGTTTCTCGACATGCAGTATTGAAATATATTACAATATATGCTTTGAAGGAAGAAAGAACATTTGAAAATTATCATGAAATGTTGACAAGGGATGCAAGTGCGGATCAATCTTATGCTCCTTTGTTATCTACTTATAGAAGGTTTCTTGCAAAAAAACTTGTTGAGTGTGACATTGGTGCACAAGAAACATGATAGATGTTACTAAAGCTACCTCTTGTTGTGTGCAGACACAAATTTATTCTCTTGAATGTTGGAAAGAAAGTGTTCCATAGATTGTTAGTGCAATTTGACGAAATTTCATGTGAGTACAATTTTGTCCTGCTTTATCAAAACCACCCCCATTTTCTGGAACATTTGTGTTTGATAGAAACAACAAGATCATGGAGTTACGATGGAAAGTGTAGGAAGGATGCATGGAGACCGCATAATTTGCATGCTATTATTCATGTGTGGCCATGATACTATGCTATTCTGAACGAGGAGTCAAAAGAGTTTGAAAATTTTTGTTGGAGTGAGTTGCTTTTGTAAAAATCATTTCTTGACATTGGTTCAAATATAGGAATTTCAAGTGAAACTATCATTGAGAATTGGATAATTCTAAGATATAATGCATGGAAAGTTGATCAAGGGTATTTCCAAATGAGAGTAATGAAGAGTATCGCGAGCCCCCTTTCCATGAAGATAATGTTGATCGATATTCTGAAGAGTGGCAGGTTCTTTCACGGATTATTCCTCCAAATAGTGTAACCGTTTTTTATGTTGCTAAACTTGGTAGAAGGGATAATGATATTCATTATAATTGGAAGGAAATATGATGCAGGAGCATCTGGACTTAGCCAACAATGTGAAAGTCTGTTCACATGTTGTGGCTAAACAAGTTGAATTTCACTAACCTGAGTGCTCAAAAGTCAATTTTTGCCGAGAGGGTTGGATCTCTCAAGAAATGAGTTGTATTTCATTATTGTATTAGTTAGAAATTATCTTATTTCAGATTCAAAGATAAGTTGTTAGCATAGGTGTGTGATAGAGCTTGAAAGTAGAGATTGATTGTTAGAATGTTCAAAAATAGAGATTGAGTTGTTAGGCAGGATTGGATTGATAAAAAGAAGAAAAATGTAATGCAAAAGGATCGACAGAGATGAGAGAGGATTGAGGAAGCGAGAATCGGGTGACAGAGCGAGGACTTCCATATTGAATAAAGTTCTTTTAAATCGTTGTAATTGAGCCAAAGGGCGAGACTCTGTAACTTTGATAGTATTGATTAATTGATACCGTGTGCGATTATATATATATATATATATATATTATTATATATATTATATATATATATATTATATTATATATATATATATATATAATATATATTATATACAATTATATAAATAACATATATAATATATATGTATATGTATATGTATACATATACATATACATATACATATACATATATCGATTCTGTGTGAACTTTCATTTTACCTCTGTTTATTTGTATTCGAGACAGAATCAAGTGTTCTCTTTTTTTTTATGCTTTATGATATAACACACAGAGTTCAACGGGAATCGCATTTATTAATGTTGTTAACTTTGTTGACACCCGCTTAAAATCCCAACCGTTGATCTAAGTTCCAACCATTGGATCACCCCGATCACATCGCAATATTTGGTTCCAAAGGGGCGGACCTCAAGCCTTGAAGAATTGCAATTTGTGATTTCTGAAATATCGTATCGCAACAAAGTATTGATGTATGGTAAGGACCTTTGGTTGTGGAACATTGCGATGTGCGATTGCGATCCATCGCATTGCAATATATCAGTCGGAAAGGAAGTGGGCCTTGAGAATTGGAAACATGCGATATGTGATGGGCGATGCGACCATTGACTATATCGCATCACAATGTTTCATATGTATGAACTGAGCCCTAAGCACTGTCGTTGCAATTGTGATATAGGTGAGTTGATCTATGGTGTACCACAGAGCAGCTATGTTAAATAAAGGAAAGATATGTTGTCAGTGTTATATAAAGGAAACCAGAGTAGTGCTACGACAGATTGGATTGTAAAGGGAAAGGAAAACGCGGGGCTGATTGTTGAGGTTTATTTGAAACAATTGATTCCTACATCATTTGTGGTATCAGATACAGAGAGATTAAGGTTGATTACAGTAAACATGTCACCAAGGAGAGGAGCTGGCATTGGTCGAGGAAGACCGGAAGCAAATGTAGTTCTGCTGGAGGAGATCCAAAGTCTGCTTACGAGGATGGAAACAATTGAGACTTCTTAGAGAAGAACACCTGATGAAGGGGATGACAGTGCTAAAGAAGAGTCCTCTGAGGAAGAAGAAGAGGAGGAAAATGAAACTATCAAAGTTGTTAAGATGTTGGTGAAAGTAGGAGGAAAACCAAAGGTGGAAATTCCTATGTATGAAGGGAGTCTCAATGCAGAAGAGCTAATGGATTGGATCACGTCATTAGATAAATATTTTGATTATGAAGAGGAAGCTGACGACAAGAAGAAGGTGAAATTTGCAGTTACCAGATTGAAGGGGCATGCAGCTATTTGGTGGGATGAGCTATAGACATCCAAAACGAGGAAAGGAAAGTCCAAGATCAAGCAATGGGACAAAATGGTAAGTAAGATGAAAGCTAAATTTATGCATAAAGATTATCAGTTAAATATTTTTAAACTGTTGCAGAATTTAAGGCAAAAAGGAATGTCTGTTAAAGAATACACAGAAGAGTTTTATAGATTGAGTATTAGAGCAGGACATGCAGAACATGACATGGAGAAGGTATCTAGATATATCAATAGCTCACGATATGATATACAAAACAAGATCAGCTTATTAAGTTTGAAGACTATTGAGGATGCCTATCAAGCGAGTTTGAAGGCATAGGAGAAGATGTTGAGGAAACAAAATCAGAGGAATAGAGGAAGAAGCTCAGTAAGAGGTAGAGGAACTACCAGACCAAGGGGACAACAGAATCAGCATGAAGTAGGAAGTTCAAATAGCAAACCATCACAAACAGGAGATTTTAATAGAGGGGGATTTACTTCCAGAGGAAGAGGCCGAGGAAGAGATATTTGGTGCTACACATGTGGAGAATGAGGACATGTATCATGAGACTCTCCTCATAATAAACCAGCAAGTCAGAGGAGTATGAATGTGGCTAAGGCAAAGTCAGAAACACCTCGACTTATGGAGAAGGAAGAACCCCCTGAAGTAGGAGAATCCCTGTTGTTGAGAAGGACATTGCTTAGGACAGAAAAAGAGATTGAAGAACCAGTGTATAGGAAGAATTTATTCAGAACTACCTGTAAATCAAAAGGTAAGTGTTGTAAAGTAATAATTGACAGTGGAAGCATTGATAACCTTGTTTCTATATAAATGGTGGACAAGCTCGGATTAGCAAAGACAATGCACCCTACTCCTTACAAAGTGTCATGGTTGCAGAAGGGACATCATATTATTGTGACAGAACAATGAAAGGTTGAAATATAGATTGGTACGTAAAATGATGTAATATTATGTGATGTAATGCCAATGGATGTATGCCATGTATTGTTGGGAAGACCGTGGCAGTTTGATCGGAAAGCTATTCATGATGGGAGGAGAAACACTTATACTCTGGAGAAGGATAGAAATAAACATACATTGCTGCCATTGAAGGATGACGCTAACAAATGAGCACCTAGAAATAGTGTTATGTTGATGAGTGGAAAGGAGCTATTGCAAGAGATTGGAAAAGGTGAAGAAATGAATTTTGCTGTCATAGGGAGACCGAAGGTAATTTTAACTTCCGCAAACTTAGATGATTTACCTGAAGAAATCAAAACTCTGTTAAATGATTTCGCTGATATTATTGTGGATGAGTTGCCAAATGCATTGCCACCGATCAGGAGTATTAGTCATCATATTGATCTAATACCAAGAGTGAGTTTTCCAAATAAAGCAGTGTATAGATTAACTCCTCAAGAGAATGCAGAAGTTGGAAGACAAGTGCGAGAACTGATGGATAAGGGACTAATCAGAGAGAGTCTTATTCCATGTGTTATACCAACAGTACTCAGTCCAAAGAAAGGAGGTGAATGGTGTATGTGTATAGATTCCAGAGCCATAAACAAGATCATAATCAGGTAACAATTTCCTTTGCCACGCATGGATGATTGATGGATTGCTTGAGTGGATCAAAGTATTTTACTAAAATAGATCTGAAGAGTGGATATCATCAAATAAGAATTTGAGAAGGAGATGAGTGGAAGAATACATTTAAAACAAACAGTGGGTTGTATGAATGGTTAGTGATGCCTTTTGGACTCACTAATGCACCTAGCATGTTCATGAGATTGATGAACGAAGTCTTGAAGGAGTATGCAGGCAAGTTTGTGATTCTTTATCTTGATGATATTCTATTTTTTAGTAAAAGTAAGGAAGAACATTTAGAGCATCTCAAATTGGTTTTAAGAACTCTACAGAAAGAGAAACTACTGATAAATCTGAAGAAATGTAGTGTCATGAAGGAAGAATTAATTTACTTGGGATTTGTAGTTTCTAAAGAAGGATTGAAAATGGATCCAGAGAAAGTTCAAGCAATTTGGAACTGACCTATTCCCAGAAATATATTTGAGGTAAGAAGCTTCCATGGTCTTCAAGTTTTTATAGAAAGTTTATCAGAGGTCTTAATCAGATTTTTGCACCAATTCTTGAAACAATTAAGGAGACTAATCAGTTGTTCAAGTGGACAAAAGCAACAGATAGGAATTTTAAATTGCTGAAGAGGAAAATCACAGAGGAACTAATTTTAGCTTTGCCTGATTTTGAAAAAGAATTTCAAGTTGAAATAGATGCTAGCAGAGTTGCAGTTGGTGCAGTTCTGAGTCAGGAACAAAGACTGATAGCGTACTTCAGTGAGAAATTGAACGAAGTAAAGAAGAAGTATTCGTCTTACGATAAAGCATTTTACTCTATTGTACAAGCCTTGAAAAAATGGAGACATTATTTGCTGCCAAAGGAATTCATATTGTATTTGGACAACCATGCATTATAGTTCATAAATAACCTGCCGAAATTGAACCATAAACATGCCAAGTGGGTAGAATTTTTGCAGAGCTTCACTTTTGTGATAAAGCACACAAGTGGTAAGTTGAATAAAGTCATTGATGCGTTGAGTAGGGTAAGTTTTATTGTGAAAGAATTCAAAGTTGGTGTTGTAGGATTTGAAGAAATGATTGAAATGTAGAAAGATGATGTAGATTTAAAAGATATCTATATAACAGTTCAAAATCCAATAGTACATAACAGAAGTCAATGGTTAGATTATCTCATCCAAGGAGGCTTATTGTTTAAAGGCAACAAGTTGTGTATTCCCAAATGTTCTATGAGGGAAAACATAATAAAGGAGAAACATAGTGGAGGATTATTTGGTCACTTTGGACAAGTTAAAACCTTTGCTCAGGTGAATGCTTATTATCATTGGCCAAAAATGCAAACTAATGTTAAGATATTTGTTGAGAAGTGCAGGATATGTCAGCATGCTAAGGGGAGAAGTCAGAACACATGATTGTATCAACCACTGCCAATACAAGACCGACCGTGGGATGTAGTTAGCATGGATTTTGTTTTGGGATTACCAAAAAATCAAAGAGGAAATGATTCCATTTATGTTGTGGTAGATAGATTTTCCAAGATGGCACATTTCATTGCTTGTAAGAAGACTAGTGATGCATCACATATAGCTAATCTACTTTTTTCAGAAATTGTAAGATTACATGGATTGCCTATAAGTATTGTGTCTGATAGAGATACAAAGTTTGTAGGACATTTTTGGAGAACTCTTTGGAAGAAACTAGGAGCTAACCTCAGTTTCAGTTTAGCATGCCACCCTCAAACAGATGGACAGACCGAAGTAGTAAACAGGAGCTTGGGAAACATATTAAGAAGTTTAGTGTATCAAAATCCTAAGCAGTGGGATTTAGCATTAGCTCAGGCTGAATTTTCTCATAATGATACTCCAAACTGAAGTACTGGAACGAGTCCATTTCAGATTGTTTTTGGAATGAATCCAAGAGGTGTGTATGAGCTCAGAAATTTGGGTAA
>APFE030185424.1:100788-126758 GCA_000404065.3 Pinus taeda
TAGAGAACACAACAAACTGATGCACTTATCTTCATCTGAAATTTTAATATCAACAGATGCTAATTGACTTACCATAGTGTTAAATGCATTTAGATGCTCTATCACCGAGTCTCTATCTTTCATCCTCAGGTTATACAACTTTTTCCACAGGAACAGTTTATTCACCAGAGACTTAGATTGGTACAAAGTCCCTAGCTTGTCCCACAAATCCTTCACTGTAGCTTCCCCTGATACATTCAACAATATTGAATCTTAGACACACAATCGTATTGTGCTCTTTGCCTTCCGATCCAACTTCTTCCATTCTTCATCGAATAGTCCCGTTGGTTTAGTACTCGGATCTACTGTGATCCACTGATCTTTATCCACCAACAGATCCTCCATCTTGAGTTTCCACAACTCAAAACTCTAGCCATTAAATTTCTCGATCTCTATCTTTCCACTGCTCGCCATCTTCTTTCACCACCAGAATCGATCTCGCAGATCTCCCACTGAACAGGGTCTACCACAGGCCCATGTGAAACCCCTCAGCAACAAAGGCATCCCGTTGAAGCCACAACTGCTCCGATACCAAATGTAGGTTTTAACCCCGTACAAAATTACCTACATACGAATTCTAAAACACAGAAAATAAAAATATACAAGAGCATAACACATAAAACACATATACACAAAGATTTTCCCATGGATCCCAAAACCGGGAATACCAACTTGATTTTTCATTATGTTCCTTTCAATGTTATAATACATATTTATACATGCCGAAGCATCAAATACCATGGACCAAAAAACCATCACGTCCAATACCATGGACGAAAATCATCACGTCCAAAAACATGTGCGAAAATCATGCACAAAACCATAGGTGGGTCCGCCCAACCTAACATAGGGTCCAAAACCAAAAAAATTTGGGGCGCTGCTCTGAACCCCATAAAGTGGGGTTACGGGTACACCTCAAACCCTGTGACCCCCCCCCCCGCTACACAATCAGCACAATGAAGGGGGGGCTCCACCCCACCTCTAACCCCACGGTTAACTACGTGGGTTAGTCATGGAAAGAATATAACACAACCCAACAAACAAGTCTTGAAAAGGATATCATTATATACAACCATAGTTAGACATGAATAAAGTTAACAAATGAGTAGGAAATACATGCACTAACAAAATAAAATGAAGACAGGAAATCTGTGTGGTAGCTAAATACACATTCAATTCAAGGTTTTTTTTTTACAAAAAGATTTCACTTCAACAATTATTTGGGAAATAGAAATGTTGTTCCAAAAATATATTTGCATATGATGACAAAAAAAAGTTACTTGAGAAGAACTTATGATGAAAACATAAATGATTAAGTGCATTGTATTTTGAATAACAAGGTTCACTATGAAATATATATGCAAGAAGAGAACAAATAACAATTTGTTTTAACATAAGGAGATAAAGAGAAATATATTTTGAGAAGTGTTGAACAAAATATCCTTTTATTCAACCACAGATATACATTAATAAAGTTAATAATTAAGTAGAATATAAATCCGTTAAGAGATAAAAGTCATGACAACAAATCAATGTGATAGCTCAATCTGCATTGAAATCAAGATTTTGTTTTATAGAAACTTTTCACATTTGCATGTACTTCCAAAAATAAATTAATTGAAAAAAAATTATGTTCAAAACGAGAGCGATTATCTGCATTGTAGTTCGAAAGTGAGGCTTCACTATGAAATCGATATACAATCTGAGAACATATAACAATTTCCTTCTACAAGGGAAAAAAAGAAGTCTAGCATATGATAAGAAGTGTTTAACAGAATATCTTAATATTCAACCAGAGATAAACACAAATAAAGTTAAGAATTAGGTAGCAGATACATGCATTGAGAAATTAAAGTGATGATTGAAATCAACGTCATAGATCAATACACATTCAACTCTGCGTTTTGTGATTGCAATGGTGGAAATAAAAAATTTGATAGGAAACTATCTTGAAAACATGAGAAATTTAGTACACTATAGTTACAATACTGCAGTTCACTGCTAAAGAGATATACAACCACAAAACATAAACCAATTTGCTCTGACAGAGAAAAGAAAGTGTGACATATTCTAAGGAGTGTTTAGGAGAATGTGGTAAACTTCATCCATAGATAAACATGAGGAAAGTTAAGAATTGAGCACTAGATATATCCATTTAAAAGTGAAATAGATGACAGGGAATCTATGCCATAGCACAACATAAACTTAACTAGGATTTTTGTTTTTCAAAAAATATTTGACTTGAAAAAAATTCTTGGGAAACACAAGTGATGTTAGAAAAATATATTTGCATGTAAACCCAAAAATAAAGATCTTGAAAAGAAACTATGTTGAAAACCATATAGATTAGTTCGCTATAGTTTCAATATTAGGCTTGACTTTTAAATAGATATGTAATGACAGGAAAAATATAAAATTTCCTTGAGCAACAAAATAAGGTGTATCATATCCCAATAATTGTCTAGCACAATATGCTAATATTGAGCCAGAGATAAACATGAGTAAACTTAAGAACTGAAGAGCAGGAAGATCCATCAAGAAATTAATCTGATCAAAGGAAATGAATGTGGCAACACAACATACATTCAATTCCAAGTTTTTGTCTTCAAAAAGCTTTGAGTTTAAAAAATACTTTGGAAAATAGAAGTCTTGCACTTCATCAACATGTAGACCCTTACTCCAACATAACAGGTCATATAAATACTAATGAATAAAAGGAAAGTTTGTTCATTTTTTTGGAATGATGAAATCTATAAACTTTCTCTGCAAAAAGTAGAATTTGTGCTCTGAAATTTTAATCCCTCTTGAAAGGATTTTGTGCAAGGAAATCTAGCAAGTCATTCAACCTTCCTCCTCCTCATCGAAGTCTTCTTTGTCCATGCTGAGAAAATGTGGTGCATTTTCCTTCATTTAGTTAGCCCAATCTGAGTACAACTAAGAAATTGTTTAGAAGTGGATAGGATGAAAATGAGTGATATTCACTTCGCACATAGATATGAAATTTTGTACAATTTTATTTTATTTGATTCTAAATTTAGGAATTAATCTGATTTTCTTGAAGGGAAACTGCAGAAATCTATGAAAGTTTTCTTGATTCCTAGTTTTAGGGTTTTCTATGACTTTCTGTTCATCTATGGTGTTGTCTTTGAGTTGATGTTGTATTGACCCGGGCTTTGCATATTTTAATGGTTTGGATCTTTACAAATCGAATTCCTCTATATAATTTGTTCCCATCTCCCACTCTAACATAAAATGTTTAGTGACCCTTTTGATGCATTCTTTGATTTCTTTGGCCTTGAACTCTCGTTGACCAAAAGAAGAAAACATTAGTATTTTATCCATTTTACAAAATTTAGAAATGTTGTCAGGTTGGAGCTATGTTTCCCATTCAAGAATTGATGTGAATTTTTCTTTGATGTAGTTGTCTTCTTCGACCAAAGATTTTATTCTCTCTTCAAGATCCAAATTTTTGTTGATAAAATCTGCAAATTTTATCCATTTGTTTGTAAAAATTAGCTTGGTCTTTCCTCAATATTTAGCTAGCTTGTATTTATTGGGCCTTAAAAATCTTTAGACTATTTTACACTTCATGACTTTGAATTGATTGGAACTCAAGAGTTACAATTTCTTCCTTCATTGTTGTTGTCACGGTTAGAATATTGTTGCCACATTCTTCCTTCAATATTCTAATTTGTTGTGCACGTGCCTTTTCGATTTGCTGGATCTCTATAGATTGTTGAAGTTTCAATTCGTTCAATTGATTTTCGTATTGATTCTGTAAGTTTTGTCTTTCGATGATGAACCCATCTACAAGCACTGTGGAATGGTTTTGCCAACTTTCTTCACAAAATGCTTTGATTTTCTCTATTTCAGTTTCCATATGTTTTATCTTCTGCAGACTTTTCTTGTAGGCGATGGAAAGTTCCCGAACATGGTGTTGGTTATAATTGAAAAAGGCTCCTAGAGCTTAGGAGGATTCTTAAACTTTTTCCTCAACGTTTCTTGTTGTTTGCCAACTGAATTCTGAAATGATTTTGAAAATTTCAAACTTTCTTTCTTGGTTATTCTTACAACTGACTTGGTTTGAGCATTAAAGTAATACTTAGTGAAGGATGGAACATTTTCAGGAAAATATGCTACGTCAATGAATAGTTTAAATAAAAAAGAATCGAGAGGTATTTTCGTAGAAATTGGAGTCATGGATGTGTCTTGACAAGTTTGTGGAATGGATATCTCTATTCTTTGTTCTTGTTGCTCAAGAAGCTCTTTTTATCTGCCAGAGAAAGTGGTCAATGTTGATAGAGGGGTGTTAGCAATTTGCTCATCTTTATTTGTATCAATCTGCATATATTTTAGTTCCTCATTAATTTTCTTCCACTCTGTAAGTGTCTTGTTGGTGTCATTTGGGCCATCAATAATAATGATATTTTCGCCAGAAGAACTCTATTTTTTATTACATTTTCTTTCTCTGGCCTCTGTTATCTCTGACCTTTGACTTCTGTATTCATTTGGTCCTGTTGTTCTATCTCATATCTATCTCTTTTTATTTAGGAGTTCTTTCCTTTTCTATGCTTTTCTTTGGAGTTGTAAAACAAACATTAGGAACATTTTCAACTTCGGATTCTTCTATTTTTGGAGAAAAGGAAATAGGGTCCAAAATAATTTCATTGAAATTGTATTTCAGAATCTCAAACAATTTGATCTCTTCAATTGCATTATTAGTATGAAAACTCTTATGGTTAAGAAATTCCTCATAAAGTGTTTGTCTAAACTCTTGAAGTTTACTTCTATCCTCCCTACTCAAGAGCTATCCTCTTTCAAAAGCTTGGTGAAAATTATCAATATTAATGAAAATTTCATCTAAAAGAGGCTACTAGTGTGTGTAGGTTTTGATGTAGATGTCAACCCTATAATGGTCATTGATGATTCCTTGAGGGTCATAGTCATGAAGGGGCAATGAATAAAACAAAACATGACTGAGTTATTCAACCTCCTTAAATGCATGTCCTTAGTCCTTGAGGCAAAATTTTCCAAATTAAATTGGGAATATCAACCATATTTTCTTCTAAAGTTTGCTCATTTTCCGAGCTTGACCATTCAAGGAAATTTGATTGGCTACCTCTCTTAAAGCAATCCTCTATCGAATATATCTAAGAAGAATATGAAGGACAACTTCACTTCCATAAACTATGATATATGTGAATAATTCTTCCACAAATGCGTCTCTTATTTCTTGTAATTCCTTTCTAAGGCCTTCACTAACCCTAGGAGGGTTTTCTCCAAACAAAATCTAATGGAAAGGGGTCATCATGTAATTACAAATTTCATAAAAATGGAATTTGAAGTTACTTTCCCACAAAATAGGGGCATAATTCTGAATAGGAAGTTGCTAATCAATTGGGTAATTCCATTTCATCAAAGGAAATAAAACATAAACAATTATAATATCCATATTATAGGTTGACATGCAAAACTGTTGATCAGATCTTGAAGGAGAGAAAATGGAAAACATAAGGGCATATGTTAAATTCTGAGAAAGAATAGCATCCCAACTGAAACATTTTGAATCATTGAGTAGGATATGTATTAAAGACATCCATTGCAATTTGCAATATTCAGGGTCTTTCTCTCCATATAAATGAGACAATATTTTGATGAGGAACCCAACTACTCTTTCGAAAATGAAAACCATATATTATTTTGATTGCTTAAGTTTGAAGCCTTCTCTATCTTCTTGCAACCAATGTTTGACAACTTTATCATAATTCTCTTTGCACTTCTTGAATATTGTGTTGATGAAGTTATCAAGAAAATGAGTGTTTAGGAAAACTTCGGGAGGACTAAGCTTGTATATTGCTAAAAGTACTTGCGAATTCCAATAGATATAACATTTTTGTTGCAGTCTACTATAGTGTGGGTTGGAAAATCGAGATGTCACATGGCCTATGCAACCATGTCATAATAAGGAGAACTTTTCACTCTAGCAACAACTTTGTGGAGTTTTGTACCTATAATTTTTTGAAATTGGGTGTTTTTGTCCTAAGTTGAAGTTTCAGAATTTAACCAACTTCTATTATCAAAGAAATTATAATTTTCTTCCTACTTCATCATACCTGCCATCTGGGTTTTGAAGGTGATGTCAAAAATGAGAACTGTGTTGAAATTGCGATCTTTTGGTTCTGGATTTTCGAGTCCCTTTGTGTGTTCCTCAATATGTTGAATAGCTTGCTTTGATGTCGTAAATTTACCTTTCTTACCCATGTTGTGCCTTGAAAATCAACCAAAAAAATAGCTTTCTATGAGAGATATCAAATTTACTAGTGCAATTCTCTTTGACAGTGCGTGTTTACCAGAAATAAGAATCTTGCAGTGAATTTGAACTTGTTTTTTGTAATGAGAGATACAAAGGGTATGGAGAAGAGATTGCAAAATAGAGAGTGAAAAGGAAAGTTGCTAAATTTTGTTTAAACCCTCAAGACGTGCAACAATAATTTCACATACAACATGTTAATTATTCATTCAAGTGATGAGACGTTTCGACCACTTGCGTGTGAAAATCGAGGTGAGGTTGCATGGGCACAGTTCGGGGAATTTTTTTTTGAAACATAAGGGATTTCCATTTGAGAGTTTATTTTAAAAGATTGTAAAGAAAGCTAAACGAAAATTATGGTTGGCATAGAAACTCATAAATAAAATAACATGTTATTCCTGGGTGCAACGTAATCCATTTGAGTATCCGGAAGTTGCCATTCTGTAAATTCAAGTTTCTGTCAATGGTGACGGTGACCCCGACCTTCACCATAGTCGGGGTAAGAGGGACATTGATAGTCGGGAGGTCGGGTGTGAAGAACATTCGTTCATTTTGTTCAACTATGTTACCCCATCTCGCTGTAGTCGGGAGTCAGAAAGTTAGAAAGGTCTGACCACCGAGCTCTGAATTGCACATTCGGATATTTGTTTATTTTTTTGAAATTTTGTGTTGCAATTTTTTTCTGGTTTTTTTTAAAAGCAATAACTATTTACAAAAGGGAAGTTTTTTTTTTTTTTTTTTTTTTTTTTTTTTTGGTGCTTGTTATTCACTATCTTCACTTTATTAATATTAGGGTTGATATGCGTAGGGTTTAATATTATTCATTGGGTTTAGAATAAAATCCTAATGTTTTAATATTATTTGTAGGGTTTAGAATATGAGTTCAATGTGTTTAATATGAATGCCTTGGGTTTATTGATCTGTTGAGTTTCAAATATTTATATAATCAAGGTGAGGTTGCATGGTCAGAGTCGGGGGAATGTTTTATTCAAACATAATTGATCACTATTTGGGAGTTAATTTATAGAAAAGTAAAGAAACCTACAAGAAAATTATGGTTCGCACGCAAACCAAAAAATAAAATATTTTTTTCCAAGCTGGGTATGAAGTCAGTCGGCTAGTCAGAGGTCCACTAGTCGGAAGATGAATAACATTAGCCAATTAGTTCGTTGGAAGTCAAGACAATTTTTAAAATAAATTTTATGCTAGCGGAGACCACAACCTGACGCCTAGCGTAGTTGGGGTAAGATAAAAGTCGGTAATTTGGAGGTCGAGTTTCGAAGAATGTTCTTTGATTTTCTTTGATTTTGGGGCATGACCTCAGTTTACTCGGGAGTTGGAACATCGGTAACCTTAATGATGCTTTTATGAAACAGAAAGGTTCGACCTTCAACCTCCGACCTCCAACTACATCTTTTTTTTGTTTTTATTTTTATTTTTTAACTTTTTATTTTGCAATTTCTTTTTAGAATTTTAGAATGAAATAACTATTTACAAAAATAACAGAAGAAAAAGAGAGAAAGTTTTATATAGGGTCCTTATTTTATTTTATTTTTACAGGGAAAAAAATAACTACTTAAAAAAAGAAGGGGAAAAAAGATAAATTTTTGTATAGGGTCATTCTTATATTATTTCTTTTATACAAATAATAAGAGAATGTGTTCCTGTGGAAGTCCATCAAGCTCAACCATGGCGGAGCATGCTCAAACGTAGCATAGTTAGAGTTTATGATGTAGGAGCATTCTACCACCCTTAATCAAAAGTCAAAGTCAAAGCTATGGAGGAGGAGACGTGGACAATCATGTAAATCGGGAGCAAATTTCTGTTAAAAACGAGCTAATTTGATGGAACTAATAAGTCTCGAGAAGACTTAATTTAATGAATTATCTGCCATGTATGTGTGTTGAGAGATTTAGGGATTGTTTGAACGATTTTAGCAGAAGATCAGGGATCTGGAACGATCCATGATTCTATAGTTATTTCTATATATTATGAACCTGTGTGTTCAGATAGAAAGAGCACAAACAGAGAGTGAGAATATAATGTAATCGCTAGAGGAATTGTGACTAAGGCTGAAATACCTTAAAATGTAATCTAATTCTGTGTATACGATAAATATGTGTGTTATGTGGAATTTGTGTGATTGTATATTGTTTATGTATCGAAAGAGTTAATTCTTGTGTTATTGGTTCATTGATCGACCATCAATCACTGTAAGGATCAATGGCAATCCAATAACTGTTGTATGAGCATCGTGGGTGTGTAGATAGAGTATGGTAGAGATAACACTATGTTATAACGAAACCCCATCATAAACGAACAAGTGTAGAGGGATCCGTCGGACGTTAGTTGACAAATATTAACGGTGGAGAAATAACAATGGGGTAGGAGAGTACGGAATGCCCCGATCGCAACTAAAGGCCCGCAATTGATCTTAGTCATCGATCGCAAAGTCAAACGCTGATGTCATAGTCAACTACAGGGGTTGAGCGTTTGGTAAGTCGCATGCTTGTTGAAGGTCCGCAGATTGTCGGATTAATGAGGAGATCAACAGCGGGGATCGGCGGTCAGTTTCGAATCACAATATTTCGTGAACCATGGCTAGAGGAATTACGAAATGTGATGTGCGATTGGAGGATTGTTGAGTGGACCCGAGAAGTTCATGGACAGAGTTTTATTTCATTTGGAGTCCAGTCTTATGCATTCAGGTGGAACCGGCTTAGTTGGTAGGTTCTATGTCATTCTGTTGTTGGGTGATTGGTCGGGTTTTCTTTAAAACGTACCGATGTAACGCTTTCGATTGGTATAGGTGGGCCATAACCCACAGACTCACGTAAGGATATTGTGAAAACCAGGGAAATTGCCTTTTGGCGGTTTTTCCTGGATCAGTTTATATATGTTGGTTTATAATATAAACCAATTTGAGTTTAATATTAATCACTTGGGTTTAATATTAATTGCATAGGGTTAATATTAATCGCTTGGGTTCAACATTAAAATTCGAAGGCTTTAATTTTATTCACAAGGTTTATAATAATAATAATAATGATTAATATATTAATTAGGGTTATATATGTTTGGTGTTATAAATAGAAACCAACTTGGGTTTAAAATTAATCACCTAGGTTTAATATTAATCATTTGGGTTCAATATCAAAATTCGTAAGTTTAATTTTATTGATCAGGTTTTAAAAATAATAATAATAAATATAAAATATAATAATAATAATAAAGATAATATAATAATAATAATAATAATTAATATATTAATAATGAATAATTTTAAATAATTAATATATTAATGATAATAATAATAATAATTATAACAAATGTTTATAGACATTTTTCAACCATATTTACTAATGTGGTTATAAATGTGATTGATTAATTATTATTATTATTATTATTATTATTATCTATTTTTAAGACACAAACACCAAATTGGAGTATGAGACTACCTTGTTTGTGAGACAAGGCACCCACCTTTGCGCAATGATTTGATTGCTAAGTCTACGAAGGCATACATACTCTACCCCTCTAGTTTTGAACCTGTGACCTCTTAGGAAAAAAAACATGCTCTTAACCATTAAGCCCACTGAAATTGTATATCAACCAAAAAATTATATATACGTCTATCAACATATAAACCACATTTATTAACAAATATAATTATAATAAATAAATAAATATAAAAATATTACAGACAATAATTTAATTATCATTATAAAATATTAATAATATATCATGTGGGCCTTTTCTAACTTGTGATTGTTATCTATATCATACATTACAAACCATTATTATAATAAATTATTATTTCACCTCAATTATAATTATTATATTATATTGTATTTATGTGAGAGAAATTAAATTATCACATATCTATATTTTAGAGTATATGAACTATTTTTATCTTATTTCATTATATTATTGAATATAATTTTGTAAAATCGATGTAGGCAATTAAGTTCTTTTTCTTCATCGAAGTTGAAAAGATATTATGGCTAATAAAAAGTAATTTGTTTAAGAACAAATTCACTAATTTATTTCAATTTCTACAATGTGGAGATTGTTATAAATACTCAAAAAGTTGAAATAAAGTAGCACCAGATAGTAGTTCTTGTGAATTATTGGGAGTGTTCATTACCGCCTTACTGGGAATGGACCTTAGTATCCTTAGTACAGTTATGCTTACTAATTCTTCAACACGTTTGCCTAATTTCAAACCGCCTAATTTCAAACCTTCTCAATTTCGTGAAGGAAAACCTTGTTGCAAATTTGACTACGTTATTTATAAGAGGAAAGAGTGCCATTACATTTGGTGTTCTGCACCAATATCTCAAACTGACAAGTTTTAAGCACTCGCCCTTACCATTTTAACGATTAAAAAATCTATAGAACTTGAATCATTTAGTAAAGGGTCATTTTTGACCCTTTACTAGGACCATAATAATAATCTACATTATATAGAGCTTATTTTAGTGATGTATTTGATATTAAGACTTTTTTTTGAAGAGTGAACGAGCTACCACAAAGACCACAAAGACCCTACGAATGGAACTGCACCTCCCTCTATGTCGAAACACTGCAAACACTGTCACTGTAGAGGAGCATTCAGGTTCTATTGAGGGGGAGATCCAAACCGCTTCTTCGCCATTTGTTGTAGATATTATTATCACTATTGTAGTTGGGAATGAGACCAAAGAGGTTGTTGGTGCAACTGTTGGAGCTTTCCCTGTCGAGGGTTTTCTTACGAGTGGAAGAAAAACCCTGACTACTAAGTAACAATCATGTAACTGAGAAGATGAGGTTATGATGCAAGAGGCTCTAGCTGTGGAGAAAGCGCCCTTGCAAAAACCCTAGTTTTTGTGGAACCTTTATTTCAAAAGGGTTGTATATGTAAGAGTCCCTTCCATATCTCAGTCAGAATGATGTCTGAATAATCTTTGCTAATTTGGGTGAGATCTACAAATCTCATAAGAGACCTCAAACTTTTGTTGGATCTCAAATCAGGGTTTTCTCACAGGGTTCAACGCCTCCTTTATGAAGGTAAGAAATTAGAAGACCCTCTTCCTATCTCTCATTATCATATTTGTAAGGATTCCACTATGCTTTGGACTCTCAGTCTATGAGGGGGTGCTTTGGGGAAACCCTCCTCCTCCCAGAATTACTCATATAAAGATGTATTTCATAATGAAAATCCCCATGGTGTTCATCCTCCTTCAACTAACCCTTAAATTCTAGGAAAATTAGTTCCTTCTCAGGATGCACCTAGTCTGTTTATTGTGGAAAAATCATAAGATATTCCTTATGTCGGCATTTCCCATCTAGATCTAGAAGATCTTCACGAGCTGATGGAAGAGCATGGCTTGATTTGTCGTTTCAATGGGTTTTGGTCTCAAACAACAAATATTTACAACTGAATACACTTTAATTGGACCAGATCCTGCAGGGTTCTCTTTTGTTCTAAGGGCTTCTTCATAGTTATGTTTTCCTGCTAGGAAGATTACAAGAGTGCTCTATCTAAGGGCCTATGGTTCTGGGGAAAAGTGGGGCTTTGCATAACCTCTTGGTTCCCATATTTCAACCCCTCTACAACAGTAATTACAAAGCTCCCCATTTGGGTCCAACTTCCAAACTTGTCGTCTCATCTATGGCATGATTCAATGTTTACAAGCATCGAAAATACCCTGGGTCACTTCCTAGCAACACGTTTTACGCGAGGCCAAACTGGAGTTTATACTTTTAGTAGGATCTGTGTAGAACTCAACATTAGTAAAGGCTTGCCGAACAAAATCAACTTGAAAGTAGGCGATTTCCATTGGATCCATCTCCGGGACTATGAGAACACGAATTTTCGTTGTTGCCTCTGCCATCAAACACGACACCTATAGAACTCCTGCACTTAAAGGCCAGTAAAACGGAAGACTAAATCTAAGGCTTGGAGGCCATGCAGCTCTCCTCCTATGGAGGAAGAGTACTCCTCATCTTTAGATCAGGAGGAGAGTGAATCAAATGATGAAATGCTCTCCTTAGATGAGGATCGCGAGGAGAGTAGGGAAGATAAGATCTTAGCACTTCGCACAGAAATAAACAATACTACTGCTTCGTTGGGAGTGGTAAACCGAATCCACATATCAATTTCATCATAATCGGAAAATGACACATTAGTAACATGTCAGGCAATTCTTCAGCAAGTCGTGGTTACTCCTTCGCTAAATAGATAGGTGAAAGTAACCAAACAAAAAAGAAAGAAAAAAAAAAATCCAAAAACCAGCCCAAAGTTAAATGAAAATTCTGTTTTTTTACTATATTTACCTTAATATCTCCTTCTAATTTGGCCTTGATCTCTATATAAAAACCCTCCCTTCAAATAAGTATTGTAAATTCTATTGATTAATAAAATTATATATATAGATATAATGCATATTATAGGTCTAAATGTTTTTTTCCCAATTTAAATAACAAAGTTATTTAAAGTGTCATGCAATTTTTTTTTTGGCAAATAATCATATCACAATATATAAAACCTGAATTTTTATTAATCATATTATAAGTCTAATGATAATTTTTTCCTAAATTTTAAATAACAATTTTATTTAAAATGTTCACACAATTTTTTTTTTTCAAATACGCTTATCACATTATGATATAATCATGTTCTTTTCCATTTAAAATTTTTAAAATAAAATATTATTATATTAAGATATCAATACTCACTAAACCATATATCCAAAAATCCATATTATTTTCACATACACGTATATCACTTAATTAATTTGAATACATTGACAAAGTCTTCACTTAATTAATTTGAATACATTGACAAAGTCTTTATGGAAGAATTTCAATCGGATGTTGGTATCTTATTCACGAAAGAATATCATGATGGGACATCTTTTGAGTGAATGTTGTTAATTAAATGTCATGTTATTATATAATTATAATTATATAAATTTTATATGCTTTAGTATTGATTAGTTTAAATGTTGTCTTTTTGGCGGGGCAGGTGGAATTATAGACATATTTTAAACCAATAATTTTAAAATTAAAGACCTTTTTAATCATATTTTCAATTATCATTTTTAATTTGGATAAAAATATTTTAAATAATTATATAACTTTAATAAATAATATAAAAATTAAAAATGTTTTAATAGTTTAATATCTATTAAAATAAATGAACAGAAAATTTTAAATTATTTTTAATTAGGTTTTTAATAAAGATAAAAATGTATTGAGGAAAAAAAATTTCCAAAAAACCTCGACTTTATGTATAAATAATTAAACCATATAATTTGTCCTAACGATGAATCGCACTAGTTGGTTCGAAACGCGTCAATAAATGATTTATCTTGTGATTTACGCCAAATTTTTTTTCTTAAACTTGATATAGATCACAAAAGCCTCAATTTAACAATTAAACCATATAAATAATTGAAGAACACACATCTTACCAATTAGCCCAATAAAATAATTTAAATAACACGAAATCATTACGTAGAAAAGGAGGACAAAATTGTACGAGCAAGACGAGGGAACAAAAAGGAGTAAATGAGTATAATTATTTTTAATTGAAATTTTTTTGATGAGTTAAACAAAGTGGAGATAATCTTTAATTTCCGTTTTATTAAAATTTAAATTTTAAATAAATAGTATTTAAGTTATAAAAATAAATTATAAATTTAAATACATAAGTAAAATATAATTATAAATTATTGAATCGGGTGTTAGTATGGGTTTTGAGAGCCAAGCTGACCACGAGGCAAGTGGAGGCTAATGTCTAATGCACAACGGTTTATATGCTTGTTGAGACTAAATGAGAATGACACTTACGTGGGAGAAGGTTTCCGGGTATGTGTTGAGCAAGGAAATGGGAGGATGTTGTTACCAAAGAACCAACAAATCCCAAGTATGATGGTTTTGGTATGCACCAATTTGTAAATACATTTGGGATGGGAGTGTAATGGCTTATATTAAGGTGATGATGCAAAGGTGTAGGTTAATTTTAGTTGGAACTACACTAGGTAAATGATGGCTTATATTAAGGTGATGATGCAAAAGTATGGGTAGGTTAATTTTCGTTGGAAGTACACTAGGTAAATGAAATGTTAGTGTAATTTTTACAATTTCAACTCCCTTGTTAGTATATGGGTAGACATTATTTACTACCATTTGGTATCAGTAAGGCATTAGCATTTTTATTTGTTGGTTGGTGGAAAACTAAAGGTTGGCGTTACTCATTTTTCTTCTAGTCATGTGGATAAGATTTCCATTGGGTTCCATTGTTTGGTATTTTCTTTTAGTTGGTCATTAGTTTTTGGTTGTTACCCATTATGGCGCATGCACTATGCTTTTGTCTTTGAGCAACAAAGGGTTCTTTAGGGTTGTATTAAATCCTACAATGGTCTTTGTTGGTGTTTTTCTTTTCTAGCCTACGTTCGTGAAGTAATCATGGTTGAGTTGGAGGCACATAAGTCTAGTAGCAGGGGGTCTATTGAGAAGAACAGGGGGTGCATGCATCCCAAAAGGCATTTCTCTTCACATCCTTGGGGTACAATCATTGAGAGTGATTCCAAGCAAGCTCAGTTGTGATTTAACAGAGAATTACCCCATAAACTCACTAGGATTTCAAAGCTCCAGTTAATTCTATGAAGCAAGCTCATCAACTTGCATCCACACAACATACTAGTGTTGAATTTCAAAGTTGGGGCAAGGAATTTGGGTTTTCTTGGTCATTGGAAACCAAGGTTTTAAGGAAATAGAATTCTATTGGCTTGTCAAAACCCTAGGGGTCATTCTCCTTGAGAACCAAAAAGTGTATGAGCCTGAATTTGTGGATATGCTATGAAGGTTGGAAGCCAAATTCACCTTACTATGCAAAGTACTTTTGGATTCGAATTTGAAGTTTATGGTGAGGGTTTAAATAAGGAAGAAAAAAGGATGGAGCTCATGAGCATATCCACTTCTAAAAGCACCAACTCTAATCTAATCATCATGATCAAGGATGAACTTGTGGAGCAACAATCCACCAAGGGAAAGGAACTAGATGTTCCCCCTCATTCAGGTCCATCTCATCTTGAATAGTGTCTATATGTGCACGTGGATGTTTCTTTCGTGTGTGTCTCTTCAACCATTTTCCTTAGTAGTTTTATAGTTATTCATGCAGTTTTAATTTTAATCTTTTATATAGTAAGGTTGGGGTTTCCATGACTTACTATATGTAAATGTTGGATTAATTTAATAGATTATGGATGATCCTAAGGTCTGGTTTCTAGTCTGGTAAGCTCAACGCACCAAGCTTGTACTCCTTTTTGTATTATATTAATGTAACCCACCAAGCTTCTACTCCATTTGAATGTTAAGTAAATAATATTAATATGTGATTTTAAATTTCATTATATATAAATTGGTTGAGTACCTGTTGCTAAAGGACCTTGCTACTGGGAGGTCATGAGGTCAATTCTCCTAGACATTATTGGGATTAGGCTCTGATTAGTTTGCCCAACAGGATGTGATCCCTTCAGGTGGATCTTCCTAGATTTTCCTCGGAATGAATTAAATATATATATAATATATATAGTATATATATATATTATTCATTCCGTTATATAATATATATATAATATATATATTATATATATATATAATATATATAATATAACAGAATGAATAATATAATATAATATATATATAATATATATATTGTATGATATTATTATATATATAATATATAATATATATAATATATATTATATATATATATATAATATATAATAATATTATTATATATATATGTATGTATATAATATATATATGTATTTGTATGTAATATATATATATGTATTGTATGTGTATATATAGTATATATATATATATAATATATAATATATATATATATAATAATATATATATTATATATATTATATATATATATATTATATATAAATATATATATATATATATATATAAATATATAATATATAGATAGATAGAGAGAGAGAGAGATGTGTTGGGTACTTCCTCTCATTCCAAAGTGGTATTCAAAATCAACATAGAGTTCTAAGCCATTACAACCGAGGAGGATAACATTTTTTTTTTGCCAATTAAGTTTTCTATTACATCAAAATAACATCCATACAAAATAATATATCATTGTTTAACCTTAGCACTAGAACTACTGACAATGGTCTACTTTTACCAGTCATAACCACCCTAAAATAAACTGGCTTACATTTCAAGTTTCTGACATGCCCTGGGCTAGATATACAAAATTTTAAGTGCTAGTTGTTGCTAGATAGACAATTGCATAAATAAACTATTCTACTAAAAGTAGAAAACATTAGCCAAGAGGCTGAAAGAAGCATCAATTATTCAAGGAAGTGACTGGGGCTAGATGCTGGGCGCTTCTGCCTGCTAGAGCTAGGGGCTTAGTCTGCATTGAAGATGACCCCCTATGTGGGCCAAGCGAGCATCCAGACTGAGGAAGCAGGAACATTGGTGGCATTGGACCTGTTGAATCTCATTAAGACATGCTATAATATCATTACGGTCCTCATGCTTTTCCTTAAGGACCATACCCAGGAGTGTCTTAATTTTCTAGTGGAGGGTGGTGGAATCCAGACATTGGCTCCATCTTCCTCTAGTATGACCAGGGTTGGGAAGCCAACTAGTAACTTCATTTTGGATTTTGAAATTAGATTAAGCTTGACAATCATTAGTAGTTAAGGCTTAAAGTTGACATATTTCCTCTTGGATTTCTGGAGGGGTGAAGGAGTTGAATATGGTTGCAACAATATTAGCTTGGGACTGGGCCAAAGGTTGGCCCTGAGGGCCTTGATCTCTAGACCCCTAATGAGATATCATTTGTTGGCAAGGCATAATACTCAGTAAAGAGAGAGGCCCTAGTAAATATGCCCCCAATAGAAGGGAAAATAAGTTAAATAGGTTGATGAGTATAGAAAAATATTAGAACAAATTTAGCACTTGGATGCCGAAGTGGCCTTAGAATCAGATTAATAGGTTGTGACAGAGGATGATCATGTAGAGAGTAGCACTAGGAAGGGTCCAATAGCCATAAATTCCCCAACAAACCAATGAGAATCCACACCATTGAGACACCCTATAGACGATAAACCATATTCCACTGTGTAAATACTAACAAACTGAGAATGCAAAGATTGGACATAAAAAGAATTACCCCACAACTGGCTACCCATTAGGCATGGAATCGCTATGGATGAAGCCCAAATCCTCACCAACCGCTTCTTGTTCTAGCATTGGCCCCTGCTACAATTGCTTCTGATATTCCAGGAATTGTTTCCTTAGTTGTTATCGCCCTTCTTAACACATGAAAGATTAACACAAGGTGCATGTAGTGAAGGCCAACATCCAGGGTAGCGGAGCCTTTATATGAAAAAATTTCCATAGAGCCAACCCCATGGGGGAGATATCCCACCTACGATGAAAGATTGCCATAAAGATTGTAGAAGAATACAGAGTCACAATAGAAAGGAAAAGTTTCCGCAAAGCTAGTGTCATGGGGGAAATTTCCCACCTATGGTAGGAGAATGCCACAAAGATTGTAGAAGAACATAGATCTGTAACAAATGGGTCGAGAGCTCATAGAAGGAATGTTGGTTTCCACCTTAATGTGAAGGGATGTATTGTCACTGCGTGTGGAGGGATAGCCATGTCATCCCCCCTCCTTAAATGTGATGGGTGGTGGCAAAGTGGCAAGCTCTCTCCCCCTCCTTTATTGGCACATATTTTGACACCTCGATCAAGGAAAGGGGATAACAATTATTCCTATTAATCACTTGAAATTTTTAATATAGAAGTTTATAAAAATAAAGCCTTAAAAGTTCATTTAAGTGGTTTGATTCTTTGTATTAAGAGAAACTTACAATTTTTTTCCTCTTCCACTACCCTCTTCTTCTTTTTATTTTTCCTTTAAATTGGGAATAACTTTGAAAACTTATACACTCAATATTTGTATAAATTTTCTTTCTTGTTCTTAGTTCCTTATTTTTTAAGGGGCGACAAAACCTATTATAATTCAATGGCCAATTCATGATGAAGATAGCCACCATTAGCTATTATCCACAAATGTAATCTAACTCATCACCATTATCCAAAAATAACTACACCCTTAACATGACACGTTGATGGTTTATATGGGGTTAAACAACTACTCCTGCTACATGTATTTATGTCTTAAGTTATTAGTTTTTAGCCATAAAACACTTTTAAATCTTACTCCAAAACCAAAAAAACGGTTTCAACCTAAATATTATCAACAAGAAAACCCCCATATTTAAAAAACGAGCTTTTAATTAACCAAAAAAAATTAGATCTTACTTGAAAACTAAAAATATACTTTTATCCTAAATAGTATAAATAAAAAAATCAATATCCATTATAATCATCATCAAATTTAATGTCTATAAAATTAAACAATATTAATAACATTTAACTTTAATCACATACCTGAAACCACAAATTATTCATATTAGAAAAAAATCTAAATTACCGTACTAACACATTTGAATGGTGGACAATAATAAGAATCGGCATCTACTAATTGTAGATATATCTATCATTCACTAACTTATCAAAAGAAAGTATAACTATTGGATATATTGTCATTATCCGATTTAACACTCTCCATCATAATTTCAAAATAAAAATCTTATCAATATCATTATAACATCAAAAGAAAGTATAACTATTGGATATATTGTCATTATCCAATTTAACATTCTCCATTATATTTTCAAAATAAAAATCTTATCAATATCATTATAATATTGTTTGAAATTATTTCCATTTATAAATTATTATGATATTTTTTAAAGTGTAATCATAATCATAAACATAATTTTTATTGCTATCACCGAAATCGATTTAAAAAGAATTCATTCTTTTCACTTTTATGAAAAGTGAGACCCGACCAAAAAGAAAGAATTGTCCGCTTTTATAAAGTGAGGTCTATTTTATATAATTTAATTTATTATCTTTATTTTTGAAAATTCTAAACCGAAAGTTCGAATTATCATTTTACTTTGAAGGTATAGGCGATAAGTTACAAACGTAGGGATCATAGTTATGCATAAACATAAAATATTCAAACGATTTTATTATCGACAGTTTTGGATAAGATAAATTCTCACATGGATATACATTTTAATTTAATTTAAGATATATGATTTTTTTTTTTTTTAAATATTATGATAATTATTTTATTTTTAATTTTAAAGGTTAGGAAATTACTTTTCCATATAATTCCTTAATGAATTGATATATTCGAATATTTATATTTATACTATTTAATTAATATAAAGTTATTGTTTTTTTAAGCTCAATTTTTATGGTTTATATTCCATTAAAGGTGTATTTATATTACATGTAATTGAAAATTTTTATAAATTACCTTGTTTTGTTAATATGGAAATTAGATTAAATGAAAATCTGAGGCTTTGCAAGAGCGTATCAAAATTATCAAGATGCTTGTGATATGTATGTTAATATAGAAAAAAATCATAAGCCATCAGGTTGTGACATGAAAAAGTAACTAACATAAATAGTAAAAACAATTGAGATAACCAAACTCAAGTGATTAGTTCCCATGCTTTAGAGGAGCGGGATCAACCCGAGGAGGAGGATCACGATCATGTAGGAGGTCTCTCTCAATGCACTGTAAGCATTGATCCATAACTTCATACAGTAAATGTTCTTCCTTCATCCTAAGGAGGAGTTCATCATGATTTTCATTCCACTTGAATAATATTTTACCCAACATTTCCTTGAGACACCAATATAGGTCTATAGTGAGTAAAATATTGGTTGCATTTCCCTCTCTCTAAGTCTAGATTTCCAACTGAAGATGGACTCAAGCACTTCAATGTATGATATATCTTCACACTCATTTGCTGGCTCTTGTTCAATATCCTCAATTTCCTATTGTACTTGTAGTGGTGTATGAACCCTATATCTTTATGATACTACAAATCCTCTAGCCTAGGCATGTGTGTTGTTGAGTCCACCACAACCCTCAACTCCTCTTTGAGAGCGTGCTCTCTCTTGAGGCATGCTCAATAGGGATAAATCTCAACAAAAGAAAATTCAAACAAAGAAAGGAGCCCAGGTGAGAAGGGATGAGAATAATAACCTAGGGGGTGAAAATGTCATTTCTCTAAAGAAGAGACCCCACTGAGAATGAAGTGCAAAAACTTGGGGTTACAAATAAAAATATAACATTGAAATAGTGTTACCTGCAACACAGCAAGGAAGACTAAAAAAAGAATGGCCACCATTGTCACCCGTTGTTGCATAAAGAAACCCACCAGAGCATTGTCCCCAAATGAGAAAAACACTATATAATTGATGAGGATCTATGAGAATAACATTGACCAAAGACAAAATGGGATGCAAAGGACGAAGACTAGGTTGGGGGGCGGTGTGGGGAGGGGGAGGACGACTAGTCCTTCCACTAATATTGTTGTAATAACCCGATAAGCTCACACATGTTGATTTTGGTGTCTACTAAATTCATCATTAATTAAATCATTACATAGAGACTCTGAATTGAAAAACATCCCTTAGCGATGCATATAACTAAACAAACCAACTTTAGAAAATGAAGTGCTTTGAATAACAACTAAAGTGTGTATGAGGTAATTCATTCCAAAGTTAAAGCAGGGAGACTCGCTACTACATGAGCCCATGACCATATTGTCCCACGATCCCATCCAATGGTAGAGATTCATCCCAAATGTGGAAATCAAATGCAGTTACATGAGGTGTGGGTATCGAGGCCAACAAGTTACCTCCCTGTCATCACCCTTATCACTTCAAATGTCAACTAACATACTTGAATATAGATCCATTAAAAAAATATAATATTATTATTCATATATATAAACCATTCTATTATATTACATTTAATTCTAAAATACACTTGTTTTTCATATAAATAATTATTTTAAAAGCAATTAAAAATATAATATTTAAATTATAATCAAGTTAAGCTTAATGTAACTCAATATTTTTATAATTTTGTATTAATTATCTACACAAAATTAAACATGACTTTAAAACAACAAAAGCAATAATAACTTAAACATTGTGATGCTTAACATTGTCTACAACCTGAATGAATGTGCAAAGCCTTGATTTTGTCCTATATTTCAAGAAGTTACTTTTAGTAAAAATATGTGTTTTTGCTACTTCTCTTCTTTCTTTCTTCTTTTTGTTTTTGAGAATTCTCCTTATTTATTGGTTACCTAAGCTGTAATATTTTTTTATTTGAAATTTGATACGTTTAAATATATATTATTTTTTAACATATTGTCATAATTTCATATATAAATTAAATATGACATCAAATAAATTTTGTAATCTTATGGTCTTTTTTGCTTAATTGTAATGAAATATTTGTATTAATAAAAAATGCAACAAACTTATAGAAAAATTTATATCAAAAATAAATTATATTCAACAATTTGTAATTCAAAAAGAGAGTAAAGTAGACAAGTGACGAGAAGTGCTTGATATACATGAAGGCTTTATCATATCGATATGAAGGCTTTAAAAAGCATAATCAATTACATCTATGAAAGAAGAGTAATTGATGGCTACATCACTTATTTTCTAGTTGGGTCAGTGTTTCCTTTGTTGTTATTGCCTTCTCTATTGATTAATGCGTTGTGATGTTCTCTATGGGCTAACCATGACTTGAAATTATTGAGTGAACATGGATGTCATTTCCAATATGTTTTTATTTAGCTAATTAAGAAACCACATAAACACAAATATCTCTGTTTCACTTCAAGAGTAATGGTATTTTTCTTTTGCTACAACATAATGCCCATGATAACTTCCCCATGAGAATTGGATGTGATTCTTTGTTCCACCAACTTCTCCTAACTTGAATGAAGTGTGTTGTTATGTCTCTTAAAAATCTTGTCATGTTATTTGAGGGCTCTCTAGCTCTTGTTGTTGTGTTTCTACTACTATGGAGTGCCAAAAACACTTCCCTTGGAGTTGGTTGTTACCTGCAAGGAGTCAACAAATAGCGAGTTGTTTTTAGTGGATAACTTAGATAACAAAGCATTGAAACAATGGAAGAAATTCATACATAAACATAGACTAAATAGCTATGCTAGATAACACAAAGAACAAAACTTAATGAACCAGACAAGTCAAAAATATTTAGGAAAAGGGCTCCCTTTATTGATTGTTGAAAGTAGAAGAGATACAATAGATGAATTCTAGACACTTGGAGAGAATTGTTTGAACAATGGTGCTAAAAAATCCTCAACAAGGATTTTTCTTTCTTCAATCTCCTTGCAAGCTTCCTCTCTCTCTCTCTCACATAGAAGTATGAAGACTCTCTTAATGGTGAAATCCTCTTCCCTATGAAATGTTCGATTGTTGTGGAGCAATTTTTCCAACATAAAAATGATCTACTTCTTCTTTTTTTTTGGTCTTCTAATTGCATGTTTATATACAATTTTGAATTCCTCTTCCCTCTCTTGGTCCATTAATGTGAAAATGACTTATGAGTAGGATAAGAGGATCCCTTGGGGCTGCATATCTCCAAGTCGACCTTGAAATCAACTATCCTTGAATAGTACATGTCAAGGAATCCCAATTCAAATTTTGTGAAGTGGTCCCAGGCTGCTGACTCAGACTTTTGTTTGACCGCGCGATTATCAAAGAAATAGTCGTGCATTCACTAATTTATGCCTTTGAATGAGTCGTGCGGGTAGACTTTATAATTAGAACCTTTAGAGAACTTTTAATTTTTATATTTCATGATGTTTTCAATTGGAAAGCCTTCACTTGTACGCTCTGCTGGATGACTCTGCGTATCATTTGGATTTTATAAATGTATGTACGATTTTTCCGTGTTAAAAATTCTCTTGGGGCTCCTTGCAATTCATCTAACAATAACTCTAGTCTTAGACATGGGACAAAGTAAAATAACGAAAGACATGGCCTTAACAAATATAGATAGGTGGAGAGGCGAAGATGAAGCTAGAATAGAGACAAGACTAACCCCCAATAGGAGAAAGGGAATTGATTGTCTTAGAAGTATGCCCACCCACCAAATCAAAATGCTTGCTTTGAATTGAGAGATAGAAAAATAACAACCAAAGTTTTGGATAGATAAAACCATACCACATCTACCACAAAAGTATCAATACTAGGCACTACATATAAGTTAAAATGGTCTAGACTTGAAACCCAAGAGAGATTCTTGAATTGAGGCCAAAATGATAATTGAGCATGCCAAGAATCCATGTCTAAATACTAGGGTCACCACACATATCAAAATACCAAACTCTATGTTGGGTGTAGAGCTTGATTAACTTCTTGATTTTTCGGAGGTTTTTGTTTCGGTCGCATTGGATCCATGTTCCTAATGGTGAAATAACGTCGCCCATTTAATCGTTGTTAGGGGGTCTAGGGGGGGTGACGATGAATTTTATGAGCCTTGCCTGGCTAGGTTTCGGGGGCAGCGCCCCTGAAGCTAAAAATAAATGAAAATTTTCCTTCTAAAATATTGTAATTTCGTAGTCAATTTGGGTCGTTCTTAGGCAGATGATTAGATGGTAGAAGTTATGTTAATTTAAGGTTTGTTTCCCTAGAAATCACCCCATCGATTTATATGAGGAAATTGTATTACATCTGTGGATTATTATTCTGAGCAAGAGAGAGAGAGAGGAGATTGTGTGAGAGCGAGGAGGAAATTACAATGGATCTGATGTAGGTTGTATCTCTTCATTTTGTTGGATAATATAAAAGGAAGGAAAGGTTGTTTCTCCGTGGACATAGCCCAAATTGGTTGGACCCAATATATCTGTCTCTCTTGTTTTATGTATTTCTGCATTTGTGTTTTCACAAATATTTTGTGTATTACATTGCTCCGTTAATTAATTTTTAACAACTGGTATCAGAGTTGAAGGTATATTTGGCTGATAAACTCATAGAAGAGAAGGGTTCCTAGTTTAAGTGGGAATAATGACAGAAGATTGTAGGTTTAGGGTCGATATATTTAGTAGCCAAAACTAACAGCTATGGAAAATGTAGATGGAAGATTATCTGTATCAAAAATATATGACCTACCATTGAGCGGAAAATCAAAGAAGTCGACGAGTATGATAGATGCAAAATGGGAGATTCTCAACAGAAATGCACTAGGAGCAATACGGTTATGTGTGGCAGTGTTAGTGGCATTTAACATTTCAAAGGAAATGACAACAGAAGGTTTAATGACGACATTGGCCAAACTATATGAAAAAACCTTGGCTTCAAATAAGGTATTTCTTATGAAGCCTCTATTTAATATGAAGATGTCAGAAGGCATATCTATTGCTGAATATTTCAGTGGATTTAACATGGTTACTAGTCAGTTAAGTTATGTAGGGGTAAATTTTGATGACGAAGTTAGGGCTCTGTTATTTCTGTGCTCATTTCCAGAAAGTTGGAATGACTTAGTTATGGTCATTAGTAACTTTGTCTCTGGATCTATTACTTTAAAGTTTGATGATGTTGTTGGTGTCATCCTTGCCAAGTAAATGCGATGGAAAAGTTTTCGTGAGACATTAGGTAATACTTTGACTGCAGAAAACCAACGGAAGAAAAATTAGAGGCTTGTGCATACAAATGTAGTTGACTGTTCAGGGTATTGTGATTTCTCGATTGCGTGGCTGTCATTACATTATGTTAATTTTATTGATAGTGGTGAACTAGAAAACCTAGATTTTTGTGCGGATTGCAAAAAATAAATTCTGATGTTTTGAATACTTACCTTTGAAAATGAAAATTATTTCATCCTAAAGTAATAACAATAAAAAAATAAATTCTTTATAATCATCATCAAATATTAATCTCTAAGAAATTAAATAAAAGTTTAATAACATTTAACTTTATTCATATACCCAAAACCACAAATTATTCATATTACATTTTAAACTATTATTAAAAAAATCTAAATTACTATACTAACACATTTTGATGGTGGACAATAATAAGAATCACCATCTACTAATTGTAGATATATCTATTATCCACTAACTTATCAAAAGAAAGTATAACTATTGGATAGATTGTCATTATCCAATTTAACACTCTCCATCATATTTTCAAAATAAAAATCTTCTTAGTATCATTAAAATATCAAAAGAGAGTATAACTATTGGATATATTGTCATTATCCAATTTAACATTCTCCATTATATTTTCAAAATAAAAATCTTATCAATATCATTATAATATTGTTTGAAATTTTTTCCATTTATAGATTATTATGACAATTTTTAAAGTGTAATCATGATCATAAACATAAATTTTATTGCTATCATCAAAATATAGATTTAAAAAGAATTCATTCTTTTCACTTTTATGAAAAGTGAGACCCGACCAAAAAGAAAGAATTGTCCGCTTTTATAAAGTTAGGTCAATTTGAAATAATTTAATTTATTATCTTTATTTTTGAACTTTCTAAACGGAATGTTCGAATTATCATATTTTACTTTGGCGCATAAAGTTACCAAAACGTAAGGATCATAGTTATGAATAAACAATAAATATATTCCGACACGACTTTCTATTA
>APFE030185425.1:0-26947 GCA_000404065.3 Pinus taeda
TAGGTGGGGAGGTTTGGTCCCCACAGGTCTCGTGGTCCAATCTCGGGTAGGACTATGTATGCCTAATAGCTGCTCCAAGCATAATTTCTTCAGGTGAAAAAGAAAAGGGAGAAAAATGTTAAAATTTTAGTTTAATGTCATTTATATAAAAGTGGAGCGCTGAGAGTTATGTACTATGTTTTCTTATTAAAAAAATTTCATAGCTCAAGGAGGTTTATTATGAATTTAGAAGTGGTTAATTTTTATATTGTAATACAAGTTTTGAATAACAAATTGTTCACTTCAAAAGAGAACATGTTTTTGAAGATAATCTCAAATTCAAGCATTGATTAGAAGTCAATGAAATACTTTATTAATGTCTTTTTTCATGAGGTTATAAGAGGTTTAAGCCCAGACCCCTATAGCACCCATTTTCAATATATACAATGCCTCTTATGCACTATAGTCTTCAATTTCTTGATCGTGAGCAATTGATAAATAATTAACTAAATCAAAATTAGCCAATCTATTTGTTGAAATACAAAATTGGAAGGACCCACAAATTACATGACTTGATGTTGTCATATGCAAATACATTAGTCTTTAATCATTTGTGGAAAAATATTTTTGATAGAGACAACACTTCAATTAAGTCCACTAATGCTAGACTAGCAAAATGGGAAACACAAGATGAAAAGGCATTTGCATAGTTGAGATTTTTAATCAATAATGAACTATATATTTACATTGAAAATGTATTTGATACTTGTTTTCCCTAGACAACTTCTAAAAGTATGTTTGTTACTCAATCCAAAGCAAAGAGAGTTGAGCTTCACACTAAATCAAAAATTGGCTTAGGGTCAAAATGTTCTAGAATACATCACTAGTTTAAAAAATATTCAACAATACCCCAAAAAATCTGTTTTAAAGATGTGGAAAAATGTTTAATAACAATCATCTTGGTGTAAACTTTGCCACCCTCCTATAAACGTTTTCTAGAAACATTACAAATTGGTGATAAATGAGCAAATAAAACTTTTGATTCCTATAGTGATTTAGAAGAGAATAATTTTTTTACCAACACAAGGAAAAATGAAAGCTCGAAGTGGGGAAAGTTAATCAAATGAAAATACAAAAGATAGAGGTACTTATAATGAAATTGCCAAATAATGAGGCTCATAGAAATACAAGAGGAAGGCGTAATTCTAAAGGAAATACAACAGGAAGAGGCTGTGCCCTTGATAATTATAGAGAAAGATACGTTAAGATTTTGGACATGGAAGAGGGAAAAAATTATCAACATCAGCCATACTTCAAAAAGAGATCTCAAGAACATTTTCAAAAAGGAGCAGAAATAACAAAACCTTTAAAATGTCTTCATAATGGACATGTGGCAGAACACTAAATAACAAGAAATAAACAATAAATAAATTGAAATATATATATCTTATATATATATATATATATAATATATATATATATATATATTATATATATATTATATTATATATATGTCCCAAAAAAATATACAACATTTCAAGTCTAATGCTGCAACATTGACATCCAACAAATTGCCAAGAAAGGAATTTGAAGATGATTGGATATTCCACACAAGAGCTACTCATCAAATGTAGCAAAAATTATTTCTAGGCATATCAAGATATGCAACTAAATGCATTTTATTTGACAGATCACACAGCTGATGCATCTCAATGAAAAGGGCCAATCTATACTTTTCTCTTCTAGGAATTGGAAAAATATTATGTTTAAATGTATAATATGTACCAACATTCAAAAAAGATTTGTTGTCCTTTCTACTCAATGGACAAGGAGGTCATTAGACCATCGTGGAAAATGGATGGGTCAAAATCAATTTAGTTAAACAAAACTTCAAAATAATAATGAACGGATATGAAGATGGAGAACTTCTTAGGTTACGAGGAACATTCATTCCTGGTGAATAAGATGCATCAATTTGGCCCCTTGAACTTGATAGCCCAAAATACGCTTATGGCATATGAGATGGTTAAATAATTGACGATTTTAAAAAGGGCATTGCCAAGTATGAAGCTTATATTATCAGAAAATAGAAGGGGAATCTTTTCCCCACACGTAACGTGGCAAGCAAATTGATGTTGCAACTAATCCATTGTAACATTTATGGTGCTATGGAATCCTCGATTGCTGGATGCATATACTCTATTATTTTCATAAATGATTTTACAAGATTGACTTGGGTGTATATTCCAAAGGAGAAATCAAAAGCCTTTGACAAATTCATACAATTTCACCAAGGAAAAGATTGTGACATTGAGAATCGATAATAGCGTTGAACTCAATTCAAATGAATTTAATTATCATTGCAGAAGAAATGGAATAAAACACACTTTACCAATTCTTATACTCCATAGAAGAACAAAGTCACACAAAAAATGAATCACAAACTCGTGGAAATGACCAAATCTATGTTGCAGTTAAAAGGGGTTAAGCACAAAGCATTGGAAAAAACAATTCATACAGCAGTTCAAGGAATCGATCTCCCACATTTGCATTATATAGAATTACTCCATATGAAACACAGCATGGTGAAGCCTCGAGTAAATGATCTTCAAGTTTTTGGCTCCACTTGTTATGGGCTAGTTCCTAAAAAGGACTAAGCTATAAGATTAAATGAATTCTTCCTAGTTATTCAAATGAAAAGAAAGAATATAGATTGTTATCCAATGGGAAGTTCATTATTAGTTGAGACATTGTATTTGAAGAGACATAAAGTCGAATAATGCAAAAATTTGATAACCGTCTTAACAAAACAATTCCTCAAATAATTACGTGAAATTGGATTGAGAAGGACTTAAACCCTCAATATAAATATTCAGGAATTAGATAATTCTTCTTCAAATGATGATTCTTCAACACAAAACAAATCTTTTGCACTAATAGATCACCACAAGAACACCACACCAGACCAAAATGTTTCACACAAATACAAAAAGGTGTTCATGAAGATGAAGGACTAGAAGTTCAACCCAATCAAATTCTGCCTTAATCATGATTCAATTTTAACAAATTCTACAGACGGAATGATGCGTAAGGAATGGCAACAAGCCATGGTGAAAAAATATGACTCGACAATTGCAAATGGAACATGGAAACTTGTTGATTCTCCAACAAAAGTTAAACACATCGACTGCAAATGGATTTACAAAATTAACTATAAAGCGAATGGTGTATATAAACATAAAGGAGACTTATGGCTAAAGACCTTTCTCAAAAAGAAGGGATTGCCTATTTAAAAATTGTTCACCCCAATAGCAAAAAGAAACAATGACTACTTAAGAATCGTTCACCTTAATAGCAAACTGAAGCACAATATAGATGGTGATTTAGCTGCATATTATGATTGGACACTTAATCAAATGGATGTTAAAAGTGTCTTTCTTAATGTTGATTTAAAAGTTGTCTAAATGACTCAATCCCAACATTTGAGGTTAAAGGGAAGGAACACAAAGTTTGTGAACTCATCAAAGCTTTAAATGGCTTGAAACAAGCACCCAGAGCCTGGTATTATCCCAAAATGGATGAATACTTCAAACACATTGGTTTTCATCGCAGCAAGTCAAGATGGAAGGTCAAACCTTGGTCATATTGTTCTTTATGTTGATGACTTAACCATTACAAGCAATCATGAGGATTGCATCAAACAAGAACCAAGGACTCCAAAAAAAATCAAAATAAAAAACTTGGGACCACTTCGATATTGTCTTGGACTAGTATTTTCACAACAACATCATCAAATCATCCTTAGTCAAACGCAGTATGCTACCGAAATGTTGAAGAAATTTGGCATGGCTAACTGTAAACCCACAGTTCCTCCTATGGAGCAAAACCTTAAACTTTCAAAAATTGAAGAGGGAGATTTGGTGAACAGTACTATCTATGAAGAGTTGATTGGCAACTCAAAATTATATTTAATGAAAAAATAAATCTATTTGTGGTCAAGAAACTCAATTAGCAAATTTATTGAATTTCAAAATCATTTGTCATGTAGTTTCTCCCACCAGCTCTAAGGAACATAAAGTTTGTAAACTCATCAAAGCTTTAAATGGCTTGAAACAAGCAACCAGAGCCTGGTATGCACAAATGGTTGAATACTTCAAGCACATTGGTTTTCATTGCAGCGAGTCAAGATTGAAGGTCAAACCTTGGGTCATATTGTTCTTTATGTTGATGACTTAACCATTGCAAACAATCATGAGGATCGCATCAAGCAAGTGAAACAAGGACTTCAATAAAAATTCAGAATAAAAAACTTGAGACCACTTTGATACCATCTTGGAGTATAAGTTTCACAACGATATCATCAAAACATCCTTAATCAAACCAAGTATGCCACAGAAATGTTGAAGTTTGGCATGGCCCACTGTGAACCCTCAGTTACTCCCATGGAGCAAAACATCAAACTTTAAAAATTGAAGAGGGAGAATTGGTGAACAGTTCTATCTATGGAGAGTTGATTGGCAACTAAAAATTATATTTAACGAAAAAATAAATTTATCTGTGGCCAAGAAACTCAATTAGCAAATTTATTGAATTTCAAAATTATATGTCACGTAGTTTCTCCCACCAGATATAACTTTCTTACTGCTATCAAGTCTTGTCTCAAAATTAAGCCGTTTAACTGACAGAATTACTTGTTGAGAAAAATAAAAATACTTTCTTCATTGCAACCAGTAAGCCATCCTCGAACACCCAAAAAAAAGGATAAAATCCTTTCCTACAAGCAACTGCTGCTAATTTCAGTTTGTAATCCTTCTGTAGCACATGCAATGTCAACACCTATGAAATTTCAACAGTAGCTCGTTTCACATTTCAATCACCTATAATGTTCATCTAACATCCTGTAAAGCAGTCCAAGAATTCCCCAGAACTGAGAGTCTACAAAGTTTATTTCTGGTCAATGTGAAGAAAACAACTGTACATATTTGCCATTTAGCATGCTAGCAGCACTGACTGGGTATACAGCATGTTGCTCTATGCTAACTAATACATACATGAGCTGTAATTACAGTACAAAATCCCTAACAAATCTAGGACTCAAAATTTTCATGTTCAGAATATGCAACTCCTGAAACCCTTCCTTAAGGCTGCCTCGTCCAAATTTTTCCCTATGAAGACAATTTTATTTATTCTTTTCTCGTTACCCCATGGTTTACCAACAGATCCATCAATGATGGAATGCACACCCTGCAAAAACAAAAAGTAACATATAATCATGTCAAAGTTATAACCTTAGTCACCTGGTTCAAGTTCGTGTTCGAGTTCGACGAGCTTAAAATTTGACAAAAGTTCGACATTCTAAATTTTGATCACAAGGCATTAGATTTAATAAAATTTATACAACATAATAAATATCAAAAATAAAATAAAAATTACAGAATATATAAATATAGTAATTTAAACTAATCTGACTGAATTTGAACAAACTCAGACAGATTTATTTGCCCAATCAGTTCATTTTTTAGTTCACATTCAATTCTATTTAAAATTCTGCGTACAAATATGAATATGGCAAACTTCGAACTTGAAGCTTCAAATTTGCCAAACCTGGTGACTTACTTTATAACTATACATAAAAGGAACGCTCTGTCAGATTTCAATATATAAATGCCAGAAGCATTGATGGTATTTTAAAGGGGCAGAAAACCTTGCAGTTTAGAAGAATAAAAAAGTCTAATTAAAATTCAATTCACAATCCAGCTTTCAGCTACAAGGCTTCTTTTAAGTTAGCAAGGAAAAGATTAGCATTTTATTTAACCATACTTTTGGCACAAGGCAAAAGGAAGATTTTCTTTAAAAACGGGAAAACAGAATGCTGATGCCTTCCTCCAAAAATATAAGACTAACAGATATAACCCTGCTGGACAGCATAGTAAATGATACACCAAATCACTATGTTATAAACTGAGGTTTTACGCAATAGAAGATTACCTAAGCTTAGTGAAGCTAAATCTATCAATAGACATCTTATCGGAAAATAAAATAACAAGCATGCATCCTGCTTAGAGAAGGTAAGAAATATTCAACTTCAAGAGAAATATTGCAATGTTTCTTTCAAGCAAAGGCTAAAAAGTCTTATATTGCTAAGCATTTAAAAAAAAAACAAAGATTATGCAGTTTGCAGTAATCTCAAGTTGTCAATCATCTCCCATTATCACAGTTAAGAGTATTGCCATATTCAAGATTGCTTCTCTAGTCCCTAAAACAAACATGCGAATTTGCACTAGTCCCATGGAAAAGTCTACAAAAATTTAAAATCAGTTTTTTACAAAATGGATTTCACAATTTAAGTGAACAAAAACAGACTGATTACCATTAAACAACTCACCTGGAAAACATATCGCTCATCAAACCCATCAACAGACAATACACCTTTCATCCGATAAATATCTTCACTCCGTTCATTTACCAACTTTCCCATCCACTCATTGATCTGCATTTGACAACATAATAGAAACTTTCTTCAGTTCTTCTGATAAGCTTCCCTATTGGGGCCGTTAATCCACATGCAAAGATATCAAGATTATGCATTTTCACCCTACAAAGAGAAACTTCTACCATTCCAAATTGCATGGAATGCTTAGATCATAATTATAGGTCCAAAATTCATGAGCAATATTCAAAAAGCATAATAAGCAACATGAAAATACCATGAGCACAAGAAGCAAGCTACAAACTAAGAAACAGGACACGCCCAGACCATTGACCATATGCCATGTATTGGACAAAGTTACCGGAAACATCACCCTGAACTGCCAGAGACGCCGTTCCGAGTTTCCGAAACGGAAACAGGTACAATCCACATAAGATCCGCCTTCGAAACGTTTTTGAGCCATTTCAAACTAAGTTGCCAGAAACGCCAAGCTAACCTAACCGAAATGCCGTTCAGTGTTTCAGATCCAGAAACCTGTACGAAACACATAAAAAATGGCAGAAAAACGTATTGGCGGCGTTTCAGAATTTCGGAAATGAAAGGTTGGAATCTGAAAACGTTTTAGGGCATTTTTCGTCAAAAACACTCGTTTCTAATAATTTGTAAATTATAATACGTTTCAGATTTGACCAAAACGGATCTGGCCAAAGCAAGAACTTATTGGAAAGGGGATCCGCCATTCATAAAAAGGTTTCATGATGAATGGCTGCCGGGAACGGTTTTCATGATTTTCATTGTGTTTTTAACTTTTTTTATGAACCGGTTTTCAACCTTTACCCTATACCATTTGTGGCGTTTGTCATTTGGAATTTTGGAGCCATCGTTTTCATTTGCCTTCGACTGTGGAGCAACCGTTTGCTTTTGCCTTCAATTGTGGAGTGACCCTTTGCCTTTGCCGCGAGTGACCATTTTCCTTTGTCTTGAGACACGAGCACTGTGCAGTGTGAGCAAGTGTGGAGCGGAGCAAACTGTGATCGAAGAGTGTGAGCGAGTGTGCATTGTGGAGGCGGAGCCCTCAACCCTCAGCCCGTGAGTGAGTAGTAACTTGTGTGCAACTGCACTGTGGACTCTGGAGTCTGAAGCCCTCCAAGCGACTGTGTCACTCAATCACTGTGGGAGCCCGAGCCATAATGTATGTGTTCCAGTTCAAGGCTCATTTTGATTTAAGGCCGAGCGTAATAAATTTTGAATGCTTCATTAGTTTAACATGAAATTTTTTGGTTAGGGACTTGTCTTTTCAATGCATCAGGGTAATATGTTACAGTTGGTGTGGTTGTTGTAATTTTAATAATTTGTTAACACCCTTCTGATTCCTCTAACTCATTTTTGCGACTCTGTTTAACCATGACTATGCTTGATTACTAACATTTTTATGTATCAGAGGTTTAAACTTTAGTCCTTGTTGTCTTTTATGTTTTCAATGACAAGGCATATTTTATCGTTTATTTTGTTAGGCTGTTATGGAAACCTTTCCCAGAAAGGAACAAATGGCTAGGAAAGAACTTTCAATTTAATCTGGACACGTTAATGTGCTCATGCTGCCAAGACAGTAAATGGTATATCGAAGTCTTAATATTATTGTAAAACAAATCCCCTGTTTTATGGTGCTTGTTATTAAAAGGATTTCTCAACTCCTAACAATAACCTGAAGGCTAATAGTAGGATGGCCTGGTTGTAGTAGGCCTATGTGAGCAACAGGTAAGAAATTGAGAATGTGTGTGTCACTGTGTCACAGTGTGTACACTGTATAGTATATACATATAAACTTTAAACTTAAAGCCATTATAAGTTCTGAGCCTTCATTTTGTTTATGCCCTTGAGGTTTTGCGTCTGAACAGTAAGTTATATTATATAACCAATACTAGTGACCTATACAATATTACAATTGGAAACTCATATGTGAGAACAAAAGCAAAAAGTACAGGCTTGACATAGTCAAATTTAAACTGTCAACAAATAGAGTTCAGATTAATTGTTTCTTATTCAACAAGTAGAGTTCAGAATCCAGATTAGTTTAAGTAATGGTGGTCCCCAATGTTCTCAATGAAACTGAAGGAAATAATGCAACAAAACTACTTTTATGAGTTCTCAAAGGCATCAAAATTACTAATAACTAGTAACATAATGAGTGTTACAGTCACGAAACTTGTCTAACAGTGAACACTACTCATGTGGCTCAAGTATTTAATTTATAAAACAGAGTTCTGATTTAGCAATTATGATCTTTTAATATTTGTCAATTTTAAAATTTATTTTGCAGTTTCATTTATATCATCATCATCAACCATGGCAACTTCAAGTTCAGCCATCCGTGAGGCAAAGGAAGTGGAACATGAAATTGAATGTACCCCTAAAGTCAACCAAAGTCACCACTTTGGAAATATGTAACTATTGTTGGGAAGATCCAAGGAGGGGGATCATTGGCATGGGTTTGCAGTGAATGTGAAAAGGAGCATAAAAAGATCATACACATGGGTTAAAGCACATTTGCTTGGGTTAAAAGGCAATTGGATTCGAATATACAGTGGCCCACCTAAAGAGAATGAGATAGATGGAAATGGTTTAAGGAAGGCAAAACTTGCAAAATATCAGAAAAAACCAGTGTTGTGAAAAGCGCGATTTAATCGCGCTTTTTTGAAAAAATCGCGCTTTTTTCCCCTAGCCGATTTAATCACGCTTTTTATAGGAAAAAAGCGGGATAAAATTTTTTTGCCGCTTTTTTGGGAAAAAAGCGCGCTTTTTTCGAAAAAAGCGCGTTTTTTTGCCCGCTTTTTTCAAAAAAGCGCGCTTTTTTCGAAAAAAGCCCGCTTTTTTGGGAAAAAAGCTCGGGCTGGCGAGGCAGCGCGATTTTTAATGAAAATTTGAAAAAAATTGAAAAAAATGAATATTTTTGTACCAAACGATTTTTTCCCGCTTTTTTCCGCTTTTTTCCCGATTTTTCCGCTTTTTTCCGCTTCATTCCCCACGCCGATTTAATCCCGCTCGCGCTTTTAACAACATTGGAAAAAACAAGGCGAGGCAGATGCTAAAGCAAATGAAGCAAATCCTGCCTCCCATTTAAAACACCCAACTTTGGACTCCACTTCATTCTCATGGAATTGTTTGTTCAAAGCTGTCAAATTTGGGACCGCTTGAAAAGAGTTTTAATAATGACGCTCGAGAGATAGTAAATGCAGCGATAGGCCAATGTATTTATGTAAACCAGTGTTGTGAAAAGCGCGATTTAATCGCGCTTTTTTGAAAAAATCGCGCTTTTTTCCCCTAGCCGATTTAATCACGCTTTTTATAGGAAAAAAGCGGGATAAAATTTTTTTGCCGCTTTTTTGGGAAAAAAGCGCGCTTTTTTCGAAAAAAGCGCGTTTTTTTGCCCGCTTTTTTCAAAAAAGCGTGCTTTTTTCGAAAAAAGCCCGCTTTTTTGGGAAAAAAGCTCGGGCTGGCGAGGCAGCGCGATTTTTAATGAAAATTTGAAAAAAATTGAAAAAAATGAATATTTTTGTACCAAACGATTTTTTCCCGCTTTTTTCCGCTTTTTTCCCGATTTTTCCGCTTTTTTCCGCTTCATTCCCCACGCCGATTTAATCCCGCTCGCGCTTTTAACAACATTGATGTAAACGGTCTTCCCTTTAACCTTGTGTGATCTCCTTACTGGGCAAAGATGATAAAAGCAGTGAATGAAGCCTCAAGAGGGTTCAAGAGCTCTGGATATGAGAAGCTACGCACCACAATGTTGAGTGCTGAAAAGTTAGATTTGGAGGCTAAATTAAGCCCCATTCATAATTCATGGCGCATTTCAGGGGTGTCCATCATTTTTTATGGATGGAAAGATCAAAGAAATAGGCCTTTGATCAATGTGATTGCTCAGAGCTCATAGGGGGCAATGTTTTTGAAGGAAGTGGATTGTGAGGGGCAGATGAAAAATTCTCAATTCATCGCTGACATCTTGATTCAAGAAATTGAATTGGTGGGGCCTGAAAATGTTGTCTAGTTAATAACTGACAATGCAACAATGTGCAGAGCAACAGGCCTAATTATTGAAGGCAAATATCAGCACACCTTTTGGACTCCCTATGTTGTACATTCATTGAACCTCATGTTGAGAAAGATGGGGGAGAAAATTTAGTGGATTCGAGTTATTTTTTAAGAGGCAAAAAGAAATTCAAGCTTTTATCACAAACCACCACATGTGCCAAGGCATCTACAGGGAATTTGCTAAGTTGAAGCTCCTTAAGGTACCTATAGTTTAAAGTTTAAACTTTATTTTATAAATTCTAATTTTTTACTCTAAATTCAAACATCTAAATTGGATTCTCAAATGTCATGATTCGTGAGTCACAATAGTTATTCAATCAAATTATGATTTTTAATTTGTTGAAATTTGAAACATAAGCAATTTGACACCTGCAGGTTGTCGAGACTCTATTTGCTTCTCACATCATAGTCTTAACAAGGCTTATGCAGGTGAAAGATGCATTACAATCAACGGTATGCAGTTCTCTTTGGAATCAATGGAGGCAATCACAATTTGATAGAGCACAAGCACTGAAACGATTGGTTGTTGATGGTGAATTGTGGGATAGGGTGAAGTACCTCTTGGCATTTACTAAGCCAATTGTGGATTTGCTCCATATGTTTGACACAGATATGCCTAAGTTGGGAGAGGTGTATGAGGGCATTGATTCCATGATAGAGAAGATAAGGTTGGTTATAAATGCCAAGGAGAATGACCCAGATGAATTATTTTACAGAGAAGTAAAAGATATATTGACCAAAAGGTGGAACAAGATGACCACCCCATTGCACCTTTTGGCCTATGCAATGAATCCAAAATATTATGTTGCAAAAGGGCTAAGTGATCTAGAAAGAACCGCACCAAACAAAGACCCGGAAGTCGCAGACAGATTTAAAAATGCTTTTAGTAAGCTTTTTGTAGATCCCGAAATTAAGCTTCGGATTCGGGCACAGTTTTCTCATTTTGTGGCATCAGAGGGTTGGGGTTGTGACATTGATTGTATGCGGGACAAAACCAGATTAAGTCCAATTGAGTGGTGGAATTTCTATGGTGGGGCACTTCCACATATCCAAAAATTGGCCATCATAATCTTGTCACAAGTTGTTGGTTCCTCTTCAGCAGAAAGGAACTAGAGAACATACGGCTTCATCCATGCAGTGAAGCGTAACAGATTGGGCTCTAAGAAGGCTAAGGAACTAGTGTATGTTCATTCAAACCTTCAACTTCTATCACACAAGAGAGATGAATACAAATTTGGGCCCACCAAATTATGGGACGTCGAACCAGAGTTGCCTGACTTGGATATGACATTGAATGCCATGTCTCATATGACTATGTTTGATGCGGAATCACCAATAGGTGGATCTTCAAGTGGACATGGCAGCAATGTTCCTAGTCCCACTTCTGGAGAGGATGTGGAACTTTTTAGTGGCATGAATGAAGACATATTTGATGATATGTAAACGTAATTTATGATGGTGTTTTAACTTTTAAACTTTTTAACTTTTGAACAACCATATGAATTATGAATAATGATAGTAGACTGCCAGTCACAGTTCATTTTGTACTTTGAACTATGTAGTATCCATTATTAATTTTGGTAATGATGGTATAACTTGTCGTGTTAATAAATTGATGACTGAAATTTGAATGAAAAACTTGATGATATGTTGAATCATGAATGTTATAATAATCATTGATGATGATGACAATGTTTATGTTGAATTGATGATGATGAATCATGATAGATTATAAATCTAGATTCTAGAATCTAAAATATGAGTGGTAATATGAAACTTTTATTTTTAAATATGTGTGTGCGTGTGTCGTTTCCTACCGTATCATATCCAGATTTTTTGGAAATTTGTCGTATCCGTTTCAAACCCTGTTCCCGTTTCAGTGCAACTTAGGTTTCAAAAAATTGGAAACGTCGGGTCCCAAAATGTAAATGTTTCAACAGTTTTTTATTTTTTTTGGATTCGAACAGTGGAGCACCTGACCATACCCTGCATCTCTCCACACTTTTAAGGCGAACAGTGGAGATGTAAAACTCCATCAAGACCTGGCTACGCTCCACATTCCACTCTAACTAGGCATCTACACACCTAACACTCTGCCATTAATTAGCAGTTTGGCAGGTAAATCTTCTCCTTCGAAGGCTTATTGAACTTTTCTGCCCCCTAGGATGTTGAACTTACCCTGAATCATTCTCTTAAATGTTGTTTATCCTTTCTGATTATTATGTCAAATTTTTCAATCATGTAGGAAAAAAAAATGTAAAAAACATTTTTCTATATACTTCGATCACATAGGAGCAAGAGCATAGCAAGTTCATAAATTTAATTTTGTAATGAATTGATAATTTTGAGTCATTAATTAGCAGTTTGGAAGCCAAAACTTCTCCTTCGAAGGCTTATTGAACTTTTCTGCCCCCTAAGATGTTGAAACTTACCCTGAATCATTCTCTTAAATGTTGCTTATCCTTTCTGATCATTATGTCAGATTTTTCAATCATGTAGGAAAAAAATGTAAAAAATATGTTTCTATATACTTCAATCATGTAGGAGCAAGAGCACAGCAAGTTCATAAATTTAATTTTGTAACGAATTGACAATTTTGAGTTGTATTGGGAACAGATGATAATAATTTTGAGTTGTACTAGGAAAGGATGATAGCCTCGAACCGAAATATCCTTCACAAATAAGGTTTTGCAATGTCAAGATAATATTTTATGCCCATTTACTATATCAATAAAAGAAAAACAGTTTTGCAAATGTCATGGCTGCAATGTGCAATGCTTACGTATATCATCAAATATAAAACTATTGAAACAGAGTTTTATGAATGGTAATATGAAATTTGTATTGTGTTATATATATATATATATATATATGCCATTTCCTTGGTGTATCGTATCCAGATTTTTTTTAAATTTGTTGTATCCATTTCAAACCTCATATCCGTATTCATTCTGGTATCTGTTTCAGTGCAACTTAGCTTCTGCGTGTAGGGAAAGAGCTCTCATGGTTTCTCGTTATGCTTGTGAAAGGTAAAATGATAAATTAAGATTTAAAGGGATTCCAAGTGTTTTGTAAATGTTCTAATTTCTAAAATATTTGAATCTTTATATTTATATTTCATTTTTGTATTTGTAGTTTGTTCTATATTATATATATATATATATAATGCTTCTCCCATGTCTTGTGTCAAGAGTCAATGTGTCCCATGTCAGATAATCATAATTCCATGTCCTACGTGTCCAATCTCCTCGTGTCATGTGACTTAGGTTACAAACAGTTAACTTTATGACAGAGTTGGGGCCTCTAACAAGGCAACATTTGGTTCAAGACAACAATCAAATGCTAAGAACTAATAATAGCTACAACTAACTAGTTATTCAGGCATATAACATCATTCAAAGAAACAAAGGACAAATTTACAAAGAAACATATCATGGCCCATGCAGTATTAAAAAATATGACATGCAATTTACCAAGGGAAAAACTCATGATTATTTTCACTTATGGTCATCCAATATGTTGAGAAATCTAGGGGCAGCTAGATTAGGTGATTTATCTGGCTTTGATAATTACTTGTGGTATATTTTTACTTTAACTTGATTAGCTTCTTCTTTCTCTTGATTACTATTAGAGATTTCTTCATCAAATAGCTACCAAACCATAAAGAAAAATAAAACAAATGACACAAGATATAGGCAATTAGTCAGGGCCAAAACCTCTCCAACCGAGAGGAAAACCCACAAGAATTCTTCTCTTCTTCTAGAACTTCAATTGACGAATTCCAAGGCCGAGACCCTTGACCAAGACTCCTCCAAGACCAAGTCAGCGTTCCTTCTTGATTTGCACAACTTCAAACAACAAAATTCGACCTTCCAGCAACTTCGACCCCTAGCAACAATTTCTGCAACCTCAAACTAATAGATTCACTAATTCGACCTTGATGCAAATTCACAGCTTCGACCTTGTAGCTTCACAGCTTTGACCTAGAAGCAGTCTCATAGCTTCAACCTTGCAGCTTCGACCTAGAAGCAGCTTCGATGCAGTTTCACAACTTCGATGCAACTTCATAGCTTCGATGCAACTTCAGAATTTCGTCTTCACCAGTAACTGTAGAAAGCCTAACAAAAGAGAGAGAGAGAGAGAGAGAGAGAGAGAGAGAGAGAGACCCAAAACTTCGATCTTGTTCTTCTTCTTCTGGTTCATCCTTTTCCAGCTTCTATCTTGAGGAGATCGAACTTGGTTGAGTGTATATCCAAATAAGGTCGACTTCCTTCTTATATATAGGCTTTTGAGGGGTACGAATTGCTATCTTTAGGCCGACTTGTCCCTTCATGAAGGTTGACGTGATCTTTGTGCCATGACAAGGTCTTGGAGGGTCTTTTGACTCTATTTTGACTTGAATAAATTTTCTTTACAATATGTAACATGCCCAAATGGGTCTTCAATACATGACAATGACTCAATTGACTTTATGACAAACCTAGAAGCACTCAATGGGTGCTTGACCTAACAATAAATTTCCCTTCAGCATGAAACCCATACCTCAAGAATAACAATAAATTTATTTTTCTATTTTCAGTAAATACATAAAATCATGATTACATATGTGATTATGAAGACCAAACCTAGTTACATATTTCAACACTCCCTCTTAACTAGGGAGGTATTCATAATCCATACAACGTACTTAGACATTTTCAATCTGAAGAATTCTCATAAGAAGAGTCACATTGATAGCCCATTTGTTTAGCATCATACCAACCAACATCGTCACGTAGCAAGGCCTTGACTAACAACTCAATCTCTCCACAAGATCAAATCACAATGTTGGCGAGACCAATGATTGATAAACACCATCATCATTGTCTCTCAAGGCACATACCCCACCCGGGTGTTCACAAGGTATGTCCTTTCAAAACTATTCTTATCTTAGATTCCCAGTCCTCAAAGAATTTTGGCCCTCTACGACTCCACTTATCTTTGAGATGCCCTACCTCATCCTCAAAAAGTATCGGATGCTAGACGCTTACCCAATCCTCCATTCTTTCTTCACAACATGAAGACAAGAATGATGTGTTTCTCTCTCCTCATGGCCTTCACTAAAACTTACGACTATTAATCATTGTCTCGTGCATGACACATGAAGTAGAGAACCATATATATCACTCCCTCTTAACTAGGGAAGACCAACCCATTCCTATAAAAGGAATGTACCCAAGCTCCCTCTTATCCAAGGACTTGTCCAAGCTCCCTCTTAACCAGGGACTTGCTTCCAGCAACTTTCTCCTCTAGGTGGAGATCATGGGACTATCAGCTGCTTGTCGAGCTCCTTTCAATGTCATGAACTTCATCTTCGACATTACGGAGCCTTCATCTCTTCGGACTTCCTCGTAGGGCATCAACCACCTATCACTTTCCTTTATGAACTATGTCATTCATGTCATCCTTTTCTGTATCGGAAATTGATCTTTTAATCCACATCTGGATTTTCTTCATACAACTACCTCTTCCAATTCATGTTTCCCTTAGGATCTTTCTTCCAACCACATGAGTGCTAGTTGTAGGTGACATCTACAACCCTTTTTTGGTAAGCCCTATATCAACCCATCCAGATGTCGTTCAAAAATCAAAAATGAACATCAAATCAAAGTTACCTTTCGTGATGGCCCTTCATCATGACATTTGCTTGCAACAATATCAACATCCTGCATATATATTGACACATCTCCAAGATATTCAATGTCAAGGGTCTCCATTCTTTCTAGACTTCTGTCGGGAATCACAACCGAAACCCACATGTATTAGTCAACGATCACATCGCCAGAGATAAGGATCCACAAGAGGCAGTTAGCCCATGCCGCAAAACACATGAGAAGCATTAGTTTATCCAATGTCCAACTATCTCCCCCCAACACAAGTCAGGTGTGTATTGAACTCGTGACCTACGCTCTGATACCACTTGTTGGGAATCACCAATACCACTTGTTGGGACTCACGATTGTCATTACACCAAAACCTGCAGATATTAGTCAACGATCGCGTTGCCAGAGATAAGGATCCACGAGAGGCGGTTAATCCATGTCGCGAAACACATGGGGAGTGTTGGTTTATCCAATGTCCAACAACTTCATCAAAGTCTTCATATCTTTTCCATGGAGATGTCATGGTCAATTATGCTAGTCATCGGATGTTGATTTCCTTTACTACCTGCTCATAGTTGCATCTTTCACGATCTCTTCTTTCTTTCTTCACATATTGTTCCCCGGGAACTTTCATCCATAGTTCCTTAATCTTTGTCAACCACCTCATATTCCATATGAGGACATATTATGTTGATTTCATCTAGTCAATATGTGAACCATTCCCTCATGCATCTTTCCAAACGAGAAGATCCCTTTTCTTTAACCACGCTACTGAGATAAAACATTTACCCATGCAACCATATGATGACATGACTCAATTAAATACATGCATACATACCTCTTTCCTTCTTTTGGTCATATAGGCTTCCTTCAATAACTTCCTTTCCTTAATTGAGAGTACTTCAACCATCTTGACATGCTACACTCCTTTGTTACCATACCATCATTCTTCCACACAATGAATCCCACACAAAGAGGAATTCTCAGCGAGATGCTTGCTTCTTCCAAGAGAAGTGAACCTTCTAATGAAGATTCCAACAGAGGATCTTGATTATCCTCATTCTACAAATGCTCCTTCCCAGTGATGATGATGTATGATGAACTCTAAGCTACATGTGTTGATTTTTTGTGTAGCTTGGGAGGTACTCCAAGCTCTAGTGTTCGAGGGGGTTTGGAGGGCACAGCGCCACAAGTAGGCTTGTGGGCTTGGAATCCAAGCATGGGGTTTTGCACCCATCGGGATTTGGGCCAAAACCATGAAGAATTTGAGCATGAGAAAATTTGAGGTGATAGAGATTGGCATGCCAATTCCAACACTTCAAAAATCACCCAAATCAAAGCTCTAGAACTTGAAATATGAATTTTTGAAGTTGACAATTAATTATGGACAGTCAAGTCATGTAGGCTTGGTCCAAGGGACATGTCACTTCAAGGAATTCGTTGGAGCCCTCCATTAGTGTATGTATAGGAGGTGTTGTGAAGTCATTTGAGACTCCCAAGAGCAACATTCATAGTGAAAATAAAACCTGTGGAAGCCGCAGCTCAAGGAGAGAAGGTCGAGGAGCATATTGGACAGATGTGAGACCTTTTATGAAAGTAGAGGAGCAGCAGAGAAATCCGAGCAAGTCTGGGCTGTTTTGGTGGTTGATTCAAGGGTTGTTTATCCCTGTTTGTTGGGCCGCAGGCCCTGTGGTCACATTGGAGGCACCGTAGACCTATTCTGGGCTAGTTAGGAGGGTTGTAAGGTACTAAGGCCTATTCCATGGTGTTGGAACAGAGGAACATGCAGCGTGGGAAGAGGGCTTAAGGAGGAGGGGAAACCGCAGTGAATGATGGTATTGTTGCACGGTTTTGTGAAGGTTGTTGGGTCTACTAGGTTGCCCTAACCAAAACGTTAACCTACAATAGTGCACCAACCCATATGTATAGGTAAGTTGGTGTTACTTCTATGTTGAATTGTTGCTAAGTGGGTGTTTTCCAAGTATGGACAGTTTGGGTAGCCTGTGGAAGTCAAAGAGGAGGGGAAGACCTAATGGTTAGATGCCCTAATCAGGTGACAAATTCTACAGTAAGGGATCAGTTTGAAGGTGTAATCTACTGAGAGGCTTCATTGGAAGAAGAGTTGTTCTGGGCTAGATGTGGCATGGGAATTAGTCCAAGAAGGTGACAGGCCTATGGTGAACTAGCCATAGTCCTTAATGAATTGTTTAGAGGGCTAAACAAACTTAAAAGGGGTGCAAGAGCATTCATCTAGGAGAGCGAGTTGCCAGACTTGGTAAAGGGCAGAAGCCATAGCAAATTAGGTGAGTTTTGGTTAGGTTAGTGGGTTGCTTTAAGTTTCAGTGGAAGCCCTAACCAGTAACCAAAACTCAGTCCATGAACAACAATGAAGAGCAGTACATATGAAGCCTAGATTTGTGGAATAGCTCCTCTATTGCAGAGCAAAGGGCAGAGTTGGTGAAGCCTATGAGCAGTGGTGTGTAAGGGTCTCCTAGGTGTGAGGATGCCCTAACTAGGTGCAGATGCTACAGCGTGGACTTGGTCACTCGTGGACTGTTGGAGGGCAGAGTGAGAGTGGACCAAGTGTGAATCTAGATTGAGCACTTATGGTCTGCTGGAGGACAACGTGATAGTGTCCAAGTTGGAGCCCAGTGAGCAACACCTTGAAGGACAAAGGTAGTTGCGAGAGAGGCAGTTGTGGATCTCAAGGGTCTGATCAACCAAGAGCAATTTGTGGAGCACGAGACTTGTGTGTGGAGAAGGACATATATAGCAAATTATGGGCAGTCCTCCTAGCCCATGTTCATTATGGGAGATGCACATCGTGGAGTGATAGGTGGCAGCCCTTCGTGCCCTATGTTGGTCTTCATCGGTGCAGCGCAGGAAGAGCATAGTGGGCTGAAATCCCTGAGTAGCTAAGGAGTAGCAGTGGGCAGTTGAGAGTTGTTCACAATGGAGCTGTGAACTCGACAGGAGTCTCGATGTGTTGATGGGCGAACAGTCAACTAGTGAGTAGATTAGATAGCCCAGATTCAGTGGCCAGATGGACTTGCAGCATTGATAGAGGTAGGAGTTGCAGATTGGATGTCGATGTACTAACACCAAGCCCCAGTTTTGTATCTTGTACTAGTGGATGTATGAGGGCCATTATCCCTGGTACGGGAGCCCTAGACTGTTGTATTATATGTTGTTTAATATAGCGAAGTTGGGTTAAAAAATGTAAAAACTTGTCTATATTCTGAGCATGTGTGATTTACTGTCGTTTATATTCCGTTGTGCAAAGTAGTAGCGTTGAGATTCTTGGTTTGGTAGTGTCAGAGATTTTAAGATTCTATCCTAGACCCAAGATCGTGGAAATTGAAAATGGTATCAAAGGACATCTGAGCTACTTTGAAGGACAGTGAATCAGAGTGTGCACATCGAAGCAACTCGGAGGGAGTTATGGGTTTCTAGATCATGGAGCAGAGGGTTCAACTAAAGACATAGACATGTGGTCTTAACTAGCTTGGCAGCAAGATTGGTTGTGAGTTCTAGTGGATTGGTGGTGAGCCTAGTGAACAACAGTTTGTTGTAGGGTAGATCGTTGATCATGGACTTCTGTTGCTTTGCCATGGATGGTTGGGACAACTCGAGGGTTTCTTTAGCTTGGATGAGATCAGGTTGATCGAGATGGCTTCATGTGATGGACTACAGGTTGTGGTAGGCCAAAGTCTTCATCAGATCGTGATGTTGCATATCCGAGATTGGAGGGATCTGCACCAATGGCATTTGATCCACGAGGATGAGTGCTTGCAAGACTGAGCCAGTGCAGATCGTGTAGGCTAAGTGGGAGTCTAGCCTCAGAGGGAGCAACCCTATGGAGGTTCAGGATCTTCAAGTTTGGATGTGATGAGGCAAAGGCACTACCAAGATGGGCTAGTGTCGTTAGATGATGATTGTTACTTCCTAGTCTTGGAAGTACCTCCCTCACTAAGAGGGAGTGTTGATTTTTTGTGTGTCTTGGGAGGTTCTCCAAGCCCTTATGTTCGGGGTTTGGAGGGGACAGCGCCACAAGCAGGCTTGTGCGCCTGGAACCCAAGCATGGGATTTTGCACCCATCAGGATTTGGGCCAAAACCATGAAGAATTTGAGCATGAGAAAATTTGAGGTCATAGAGCTTGGCGTGCTAATTCCAATGCTTCGAAAATCACCCAAATTGGAGCTCTAGAACTTTGAGATATGAATTTTTGAAGTTGACAATTAATTATGGACAATCATGTCATGTAGGCTTGGTCCAAGAGACATATCACTTCAAGGAATTCGTTGGAGCCCTCCATTAGCGTATATATAGGAGGTATTGTGAAGTCATTTGAGACATCCCAAGAGCAACATTCATAGTGAAAATAATACCTGTGGAAGCCACAGCTCAAGGAGAGAAGGCCGAGGAGCATATTGGGCAGATGTGAGACCTTTTATGGAGGTCGAGGAGCAACAAAGGAATCTGAGCAAGTTTGGGTCGTTTTGGTGTTGATTCAAGGGTGGTTTATCCATGTTTGTTGAGTCGTAGGTCCTGTAGTCACATTGGAGGCATTGCAAGCCTGTTCTAGGCCGGTTAGGAGGGTCGTAAGGCCTATTCCATGGTGCTGGAACAGAGGAACATGCAGCGTGGGCAGAGGACTTAAGGAGGGGAAACCATAGTGAATGAGGGGGCTATTGCAGGGTTTTTGTGAAGGTTGTTAGGTCTACTATGTTGACCTAACTAGAACGTTACCCTACAACAGTACACCAACACATATGTACATGTAAGTTGGTGTTTTCCTATGTTGAATTGTTGCTGAGTGCGTGTTGTCCAAGTGTGGACAGTTTGGGTAGCCTGTGGAAGTCAAAGAGGAAGGGCAGACCTGATGGTTAGATGACCTAACCAGGTGATAGATTCTACAGTGAGGGATCAGTTTGAACGTGTAATCTGTTGAGAGGCCACATTGGAAGAAGAGTTGTTCTGGGCTAGATGTGGCATAGGAATTAGTCCAAGAAGGTGATAGACCTATGTTGAACTAGTCGCAGTCCTTGATGTACTATTTAGAGGGCTAAACAAACATAAAAGGGGTGCAGAGCAGTCATCTAGGAGAGCGAGTTGCCAAACTTCGTAAAGGGAAGAAGTCACAGTAAATTAGGTGAGTTTTGGTTGGGTTAGTGGGTTGCTTTAGCTTTCAGTGGAAAACCTAACTAGTAATCAAAACTCATTCCATGAACAGCAGTGAAGAGCAGTACATATGAAGCCTAGATTTGTGCAATAGCTCCTCTATTGCAGAGAAAAGGGAAAAGTTGGAGAAGTCTGTGGGTAGTCGGGTGTAAGGGTCTCCTAGGTGTGAAGATGCCCTAACTAGGTGTAGATGCTACAACGTGGACTTGGTCACTCGTGGATTGTTAGAGAGCAACGTGAGAGTGGACCAAATGTGAATATGGATTGAGCACTTATGGTCTGTTGCAGGACAATGTCATAGTGTCCAAGTTGGAGCCCAGTGAGAAACACCTTGATGGACAAAGGTAGTTGCGAGAAAGGCAATTGTTGAGCTCAAGGGTCTGATAAACTAGGAGTAGTTTGTGGAGCTCGAGACTTGTGTGCGGAGAAGGACATCTACAGCAGATGATGGGCAATCCTCCTAGCTCGTGTTCATTGTGGGAGATGGACATCTTGCAATGATAGGTTGCAACCCTTTGTGCCTTATGTTGGTCTTCATCGGTGCAGCGTAGGAAGAGCATAGTGGGTTGAAGTCCCTGAGCAGTTGAGGAGCAATAGTGGGTAGTTGAGAGTTGTTCACAAGTGGAGTTGTGAACAACTCAACAAGAGTCTTGATGTGTTGATGTGTTGATGGACGAACAATCAACTAGTGAGCAGATTGGATAACCGAGATTCAGTGGCCAGATGGACTTGGAGCATTGATAGAGGCACGAGTTTCAGATCGGGAGCCAAAGGATCGGGCAAGTATAAGGTACGACCAAGGCAGTTTTGAGAACCTCTACATCAGCTAAATGGTTAGAGTATCTTGTTGAGGGCAAATTGGTTGTCGATGTACTGACACCAAGCCCTAGTTTTCTATCTTGTACTAGTGGATGTATGACGGCCATTATCCCTAGTACGGGAGCCCTAGACTGTTGTATTATATGTTGTTTAATATAACGAAGTTGGGTTGAAAAATGTAAAAAGTTGTCTATATTCTATGCATGTGTGATTTACTGTTGTTTATATTTTGTTGTGTAGTATCGTTGAGTTTCTTGGTTTGGTAGCGTGAGAGGTTTTAAGATTTTATCCTAGACCCAAGATCGTGGGAATTGTACAAGATGGCTTTCTTCTACCCATTAGTACTACTTATGCTTTCAATGAGGTTACCATGAGCTACTTCCTTCCATATGATGATTGCTACATCAATGTAGACTTCTACTTCGGCTATTCTTTCAATCTTTTCTTATGATATCATGAACTCTTGTTTCAACAATATGCTTCTAGTATGATGTCATCTTCTACTACGATGCATCTCTTCATAATGCTTCTCATCTTGACTACCATGGTCGTCTTTTCACCTTCCACTTCTCCTTGTTATGTATTAGAGAAACCCTAATAGTGAAGATCTATCCCTTTGGATTTCTTCTCATCAGGTTATTCCACTTCTTTAGTGATATGGGCCTCATTTCTTTCTTTCCTCTTGTTGCCCTTCTTGAACCTTGGACAATCTCTCTTGTAGTGCCCATATTCTTGACAGTCATAGCATTGGATCTTTACCACATTCTTCTTTTTTGTTAAGGACCAAACTTTCCTTTTTTTTTGGGCATGGCAACAAATGCTTGAATTTGTTCATTTGATCCCATGTCACCTTTTGCCTTCAACCTAGTTTCTTCAACCTTACATAACAACCAAAGTTCACTAAATGGGGTGGCTTCCTTCTTTCCATAAACGCTTGATACGAAACTACCCCATTCCTTTGGTAGTGCATTGAGCACCACAGCTGACATTTCCTTATCGGATATTACTTCCCTCAACTCTTGCAGTTGGTATCATATTTCTTACACCTTAATAGAGTATGAGGCTATTCCTTCTCTCTTTGAAGGTTCGACAGTTGAACCCTTAACATGATCAATGACTTCATTTTCTATGAGAATTAAATTTGTCCTCTTCTTCCATGCAAGATAGTTTGTTGACCCAACCATTTTGTTGCTTTCCTTGCAAAAGGAAGTCCCTTTGATAGATTCAGATGTGGATATAAAGACACTTACTTGTGAAGATACTTCTTGATGAAAATATCTTCAACTTGATGCCTTCTTGATTTTGATGATGATGTTGATAATAGAAGATGTCTTCCTGACGAAGATGTCTCCTTCAAAGAGAGGGAGATCACCTTCGTTTCTTGATGATGATGGCAGTGCCTTCTCCTTCGCATTTTAAAGTTAACTTCAGTCAAATTTTCCCTTCCAATAGTTTCAACTTCTTGTTCGACCTCTTTTTCGACCCCTACAATTTTCGCTCATTGCAAAAACCCTAGTTTCTACACGTGTGGGAGAATAACAAAGATCTTACTGTTCTCTCTTCTTCTCTTTGATAGAGGCTTCTTCTTTTATAACTCAGCTTGTAAGATGGCTAGACGTTCGCTTGATTTCAGCCTCCTTAGGTGACTATAATAATTCAGCTTCTGCTGCATCAAATGAGCCCTAATCTCCTCGCACGTGTGAACAAGAATAGCCCAAGATAGACCCAAAATTATTTCAATCCTTTTATCTTCTTGATGGTTGATGCTCTAGTGCTTCGGCCCTTGAGTGTCCTTCCTTAAGTTGCCTATCCTTGTCTTGTCACCTTAGCTCTGATACCATGTTGAGAAATCTAGGGCAGCTAGATTAGGTCATTTCTCTTGCTTTCATAACTGCTTGTGGTATATTTTTACTTAACTTGATTAGCTTCTTCTTTCTCTTGATTATTATTAGCGATTCTTCATCAAACAGCTACCAAACCATAAAGAACAATAAGACAAAGAACACAAGATATAGACGATCATCCATGACCAAACCCTCCCCAACTGAGAGGAAAACCCACAAGAATTATTCTCTTCTTATAGAACTTCAATTGACGAATTCCAAGAGCTAGACCCTTATCCAAGACTCCTCCAAGGTCAAGTAAGCCTTCCTTCTTGATTTGCAGAGCTTCCAGCAACAAACTTTGACCTTCTAACAACTTCTTTAGCAACTTCGACCCCTAGTAACAATTTATGCAACTTTGACCTAGTATATTCACAACTTCAACCTTGATGCAAATTCACAGCTTCAACCTTGCAGCATCATAGCTTTGACCTAAAAGCAGTTTCACAGCTTCAACCTTGCAGCATCATAGCTTTGACCTAAAAGCAGTTTCACAGCTTCGACCTTGCAACTTCACAGCTTCGACATAGAAGCAGCGTCACAGCTTCGACCTTGCAACTTCACAACTTCGACCTAGAAGCAGCTTCACAGCTTCAATGTAGCTTCATAGCTTCGATGCAATTTCACAACTTCAATGCAACTTTAGAATTTCGTCTTGCCGAGTAACCATAGAAACCCTAACAAAAGAGAGAGAGAGAGAGAGAGCTAAAACTTCAATCTTGTTCTTCTCCTTCTTCTTCATCTATTTCCAGCGTCTATCTTGAGGAGATTGAACTTGCTTGAATCTATATCCAAATGAGGTCGAGTTCCTTCTTATATATAGGCTTTTGAGGGGTACGAATTGCTATCTTTAGGCCGACTTGTCCCTTCATGTAGGTCGACTTGATCTTTGTTCCATGACGAGGTCTTTTGACTCTATTTTGACTCAAATAAATTTTCTTTACAATATTTCCTCATTGAATGCACCTCACCATCTCCTTTATCATAGAGAAGAGATTTTCCTATCAACGTATAGTGGTCTAAATTATTCTACCATAATCTTGATCATATACACCTAATGCCCAAGATGACTTCTTTCTAATCAAGGGGACTAACAAAAAGAATGACATACTTCAAGCAACCTAATCCCATGAAACTCAAGCAACTTTGCACTCCCACGAAACATGTTTAGCAATGTCTATTTTGTGACAACCCATACAATAGATTGATGGAGGCAATCTTTCACTATTGATCTCTAATTGAACATTAGCCATCCAAGCACCTTGGACTTGGGACAAATAAGCTTTCCAAAATATTATCATCTTCTAGTTCACTAGACTTTAACACCCTATAAGGTCCATCCCTAATGCAAATGTGTGACAATTGGGGACTTCAATCATAATGGTCTAAATTCCTCTACCATAATCTTTATCATACACCTCATCCCTGAGGACTTGTTTCTAGTCAAGGGGACTAACAAATAGAATGTCATATTGCAAGCAACCTAATCACTCGAGAAACTTTGCACTCCCATGAAACATGTTTAGCAATGTCTATTTTGCGACAACCCACACAACAGATTGATGGAGGCAATCTTTCACTATTGAACTGTAATTGAACATTACCCATCCAAGCACCTTTAGACTTTAAACAAATAAGCATTCCAAATAGCTTATCATCTTCTACTTCACTAGACTTCAACACCCTATAGGGTCCATCCCTAATTCAAATGTGTCACAATTGTGTGTTAAAATTTGGTAGCTTAGGGATGAATTTCTCCTAGAAGAAATCATATCTTTTAGTTCTGTTTGAACCACCTAAAATAAAATTTCATTTTGACAATTCTAATATGAATTTCCAAAAATAGTAATTCACATCTCAATTTAGAAGTTCAAGGATGATCTCGACATATGTAATCCACTTTAAAATCAAATCAATCATGATTATACAAGTCAAAAAAAATATTTTTATCCTTACTAGTATTATTATTATTATGATACTATTATTTATAAAATAGTTTAAAGTCGTTCACCTTTAATGGATTAATAAAAATGAATTCTCTCATGGAAAGGCCAATTAAATATAGAATCTCTTACATGGAAAAATTCAACCACTCTCTTTGACTAAAATAGTAACTCCACATTTAAGAGAATGTAACTCCCCCTCACTAATTCAATGTATGACAAAAATGTAACTCCTTCTCATTAAATGCACTTGTAACTCCCTCATTCAATTTGATTTGTAACTCTCACCAAATATTCTCTCATGTCTAAGTGTAACTCCCTCTCTCTCCCTAATTCGAATTGTAACTCCTCAAGACAAGTGTACCTCTCTCTCTATTCTTGCGATGAGTTACACTTCTCCTCAAGTAACTTCTCCCTCATCGAATTTGATTCTCCTATTATTGGCTCAAGGCATGGATTTATTTTGTAACTCCTCTCTTTTTTCATCTATTTAAGCAAGGGCGAGTGAGAATTGAGAGTAGCATGTTCATTGTGAAGGAGAGCTAGTGTTGAGTGTGTGCAAGAAAAGTGTATGAGCAACTAAAGTGCAAGGGCAAGGGAAGAGTTGGAGCAAGTGTGAAAGACAAGATATGATCAAGAGAAGGAAGAGATCTTCAAGCAAAGAGCAAGAGCACTTCAATTACAAGTTGATTAGACATTGATGGCTTTATTCATTATCATTCTCTCTCTCTATCTCTATACTCTACTGAACAATTGAATAAATCTAATAGAAGAAGAAGAATCATTTGGGTTTTTCCATTGTGGGTTTTGCCTTAGTCATTGGACCAAAATCTCAATGTCTCATATTTGCAATGTTCCACCAAGACTCTGGGACGGGGAGACACCGGTGCAGGGAGACGCACAAGGGGGACATGTGGGAGTACCCTCAAATTTTAGGGAATTTTAGGGGGGATGGGGGGACGTCGGGGTATATAATTTTT
>APFE030185425.1:27599-51373 GCA_000404065.3 Pinus taeda
TAGATTCTAAATTGATTTAAAATTAAAATTCATCATTCATCATTCTAGAATCTAATTAGTACTAAGCAAAATAGACTATAATAGATACTGAAATTTAAAGACTGAATAGTAAATTGATATAACTAAACTCAAAAACAATGGAGTGATGAGTCTAAAAGTCACTCTAAAGTACACAGAGGGCTTGGTGCTCTTGATTAAATACTAATGCCATACCCTTATACATGACAAAATCCAATGGAAACATTGCAATCCATCGAATCCTGAATTCCTGAAAAACTGTTAAGTCTACTGGATTTTGAGTGAGATCTAAAATTCTAATTTCTGCATATGAAATCCAAAGAGGTCAGAACCACTCTCAAACATGCTGAGTCATTTCATGGTAATGTTAAAAATTTAAGTAAAAGGATTAAAATGAAAGATAAAGGAGAATGTCACTTTTACCATGAATTGCATAGCATTAGTAGGGCAATATGATCAAATACTAAGTTTCCCTTGTCATAAATCATTGTTTACAAGCAAATTTATGGGAGACGCTTGGGGAATCACGCCCCCGACACTGAGAAAACGTCCCCCCTTGCGTCTCCCCGCGTCTCCCCAAAAGGGGGACGTGGGGAAACGTTTCCCCAGACGTCCCCCCATCCCGGGTGCATGGGGTGCGAGGGGTGCACGCACCCGACCCTGGGCACGCGTCCCCGTGGAACACTACATATTTGTGCTTAGTTTTCTTCATATGATCCTTAAGTTTATGTTCTATCTACAATTGCTGATTTAAAAAGTTTTGAAGAAGAAATCTGCATTATAAGTAATTGTAACAACATAGAACATTCAATTATTTGTGAAGTACATTCATCTTTCTACAAAGTACATTCAATTCCATTCAGTTTTATGCAAAATACACTCAATTCCATTCAGTATTCTGCAAAGTACATTCAATTTTCTGCAAAATACATTAAGTTTTCTGCAAAGTACATTCAGTTCCATTCAGTTTCCTGTGAAGTACATTCAGTTTTCTGCATAGAACTTTCAAGCTTCAACAAAGAACTTTTAAAATTCTGCATAGGACTTTCAGATTTTAACATTGGGGACTTCAACCATAATTTTTTCATAAAGTTGTTTATCATTCTAAATCATAAAGGCTTGCTATGGAGACACTTCCAATCCTTATGTTAGAAAATGTAACTAGTGTTGATCTTCATAATTGTATTTGAGTCATGATGTAATGTACTTACAAGAAAAAAAATTATATTTATTAGTATATATAAAAGAAAATTATTTATTAACATGGGTTTTATGCTTTATTTATTTTATTTCTAGGTCAAAGCTTCTATTGTAGGCTTCTAGGGTTTGTGTCATGAGTCCTAGTCCATTTCATCATGTAATAGACCCTTCTTGAGCTTTTGTGTAACAAGAAAGAAATTTATTTTTATGTCCCTAATGTGATTTGTGCCTCCTCCACCAAGTCGGCCTCAAAAGGAGCCAAAAACCACTATATATTGGCAGCTACTCGACCTCATTTGAATCATCAACCAAGCAATTTGATTTGCAATTGAAGTATGTTGAACAAGAACTGCAAAGTTGTACCAAGAAGTGTGAAGATTGAACAGGAAGAGTGAAGCTGTAACAAGAAGTGTGAAGCTATAGGAGGAAGTGCGAAGGTTGAACATAAAGTACGAAGGTTGAACAGGAAATGTGAAGTTGTAACAGGAAGTGCGCAAGTTGAACAGGAAGTGAAAGTTGTCACAAGACGTGCGAAATTTGAACAGGAAGTGCGACTTGTCACCGAAAGAATCTAGAGGGCCAAAATTCTGAGTTGTAGCTAGGTTGAAGTCGGTTGACTAGAAGTGGCCACTAAAGTTTGGTTAATCATTTTAGAAGGTTGACTTGGTGGAGTGAGGGAAGTCTTTTCGTCTAGCCTAGGGTCTTGGATAGTCTCAATTTTATTTTAATCTACTAGTGGAAGAGTTTGATTGGGTTTTCCCCTTCATAGGGGTTTTAGCCCTAGATGAGTACCTATATCTGGTGTCATAGATCTTCATGTTTTGATTTGATCATTGCTTGATGAAAAGAAGAACATAAAGAAAGTTAATAAGAATACAAAGAATATCACAAGTGATTGTCAAGACAAGAAAATATTTTTGATTTTCTAACATGGTATCAAAATTGTAGTTAAGGAACAGAAGGAAAATGGCAGCTTGAAGATCTATTAAAGGGGCAAATGAAGATCATAAGGAGAAGAACCATATAAGAAGAGGAAGGCCTATATCAAATAAGAAAAGGAGCCACCAACTATAGAGCCTTAAGAACCATGGTAAAATCTATGGAAACTTCAATGGAGACAGAAAACAGGCTAGATGCAGCCACCAACTATAGAGCATGGAAGAAGAGGATAGATCTCATCCTTGCAAAACACAAGGTATTAGATTTTGTACTAGGAAAAGTCGAGGAACTAGCAGATGATGCAAGGAAAGAACAGTACAGGGAAGCTGACATCTTGGCCATGAATCTAATTGTAGATGGAGTGAAGGACAATCTAATCCCCTACATATCCAACATAGACACTGCACAAGGGATGTATGAAGCTCTCTCCAAATTATTCACCATCAAAAATATTGGTCAAGTAGCTAGTCTCAAGAATGAACTAAGAACAATAAAGATGAAAAAAGATCACATTGTATCTTCTTATTTTGTAAGGATTTCCCGAATAAGAGATGAGCTCCAAGCCATTGATGAAGTCATACCAGAAAAAGAACTTGTGATTGTTACACTGTTATGTCTGCCAAAACCATGGAGCTCCTTTGCATCAAGTATTAGCAGTTGAAAAGAAACACCATCCTTTAAAGAAATGTGGAATGGATGTAGTCAAGAAGAAACTCGCATCTCATTAGTAAGTAATAAGAAGGAAGATGAAGAGAACAACACATCCAATGCTTACTTTGCTCATCACAAAAAGAGAGGATACAAGAAGTTTAAGGGACCAAAGAAGAAGATCGACCTATCCAAAGTAGAGAGCTTTCATTGCCATAAGATGGACCACTTCAAGAATTAATGACCTGAAAATCCTAGAAATAAGAAAAGAGAGGGAGAACTTGCTATAGTTGCAGATGAAGCTCCACCTAAGAAGAACAAGGCTAAAGAATCCAAAGTCAAAGACTTATTTTTTCAGGTCTTTTATGGATATTATCCCTTGCATATCCTTCTACTTATAACATAGATTATTGCTTTAGGTTTTGTAATGTTTTCTTTTATGTTTTGATTTCTAGAGCATATAACCCTAATATTTCTTGTTAGAAATTCCTGAATTGTTTTGATAAGTTGTAGGTATCCCTCAAAAAGATTGAATTAAGAGTGAGCCTCCACCATTTTACTAAATATAAGTATCGTGTTCTTTGTTTCCTCTTTCATGTTTGATTTCCTCCAGACATCTAGATTTGTTTGTATTACATACTTGCAATCCTTTATTTGTATTTTCCTTGATACGGAAGCTTGTAGGAATACACAACAATTGTGGAGGAAACTTCAAGGAAAAGACTTGTATCATGAAAGTAAGTTTGTTGCTAAAGAAACTCTACAAGGTTTGTTAAAGAACAACTCAAGGTATGTTTGATCTGATTTGTTGCATGTCTTCTTCACAAGTTCACATCAGAAGGTATGATCATTCTTCATTTCAAATTTTCTTTATATTACTAACACTTTCATGTCTGGTGTTTGTTATAAAATCTTTAAGATTTTATGTTGTCGGGATGATTACCCTAGACTGAATCTACCCTTATACTATCTCTTATGGTTTGTGAAACCTTAACCTTTAGGGTTCACTGTAAAACCCTAGCCTTTTGATGCTAAAGATATGTTGATATTAATAATGGAACCCTAGTCTACTTAGGGTTTCTTGATAAAGTTTAGAACACAAAATGAAATTCTACTCTCTTGATGTTTAGGGTTTTGGTAATGTTGCAGTAAAACCTTAGCCTTTTAAAGTTTGTTGTTGATGTCTAGGTTGTATAATGAAACCCTATATTTTTAGGGTTTGGTCAATTAGGGTTTATAGCAAAACCCTTATAATAGTGAAAGTAAGCTTCTAGGAATGAAACCCTAGGTACCTGTGTTTTTGTATGATTGTAACCCTAGCTTGGTCAAAAATTATTGAATATCTAACATTGAAGTTTTATGTTTGTATCTAGGGTTCCCAACAAAAACCCTAGTAGAGATTGATATGAGATTCTAGGGCATGATGATTAAAACCCTAGAAGCATAACACTTTTGCTATGATTAGAATTCTAACTTGATTACTAATGTCTATGGTTTAGTTTTGATAGAGAAATATAGGGTTTGTGACAAAACCCTAGCGAATGTTGTTACAAGTTGTCTAAAGATGCAACCCTTGTTAATTGCAAACCTTAGTAGGTTTAGGTTTTGATGTCTAAAATTTGATTTCTTGCAACCTTAGATGCTCTCATTATAACATGCTAACCTTATATTAATAAAGTTAACTTAATGCTCCTATATATTATAGATCTGTGTTTGGTTGTACTTGTTGTTGAAGGTTTACAAACATTAAAGATGCTTCCCTACTTAATGATGACTTGATGATGATATTGAGCATGATGGAAAAAAGGGAGTTGTAAGAAACTAGGTAACATTGAAGTATACATTATTATTGACCATGTTGAGTAAGGATAGAAGAAATAATGTTCTGAAGGTTGTTGTTCCATGATGATCTAATGATGTGAAAGAAAAACCCTGTGTGGCTTAATTGATGATACACTTGTCCCTTGGCAGAAAAGAAGATTAGATTTAAAAAAAGAGGTATATAGCTTCCCAATTAAGAGGGAGGGCATATTGTGACAACTATAGTGAAGCCCTTGAAGAAAGAATGAGATCAAAGAATAGAACACTACAAATGGATGATTCATGAAGTTCTAAGCAAAGACTTGGTTATGTTGAGAACTTGAGAAGTGTCGAGGCTAGTTTTGGTGTTGCTAAAGAAGTTAAAGAAGAAAGCTTCCAACAAGGTGTTTAATATGATGATATAAGCAGCATCAGAATGATTAAGGACCCCAGAGGTTTGTGCTAAACATGTGCACTGAAATTTTATTACTAATTGGAGTTGTGATTTGTTAAAATCTGAAAGTTCTATGAAGAAATTTAAAAATTCTTCGCAAAAACATGAAAGTTCTATGCAGAAAATTGAATGCACTTGCAAAAAATTGAATGCACTTTGCAGAAAACTAAATGTACTTACAAAAAATTGAATGTACTTACAAAAAATTGAATGTACTTTGCAGAAAGTTGAATGTATTTTACAGAAAACTGAATGTACTATGTTGTTACAGCTACTTAGAATGCAGATTTCTTCTTCACAACTTTTCATAACAGCAATTGTAGATAGAACATAAACTTAAGGATCATATGAAGACAGCCAAGCACAAATATGAGACACTGAGAGTCCAATGACCAGGGCAAAACCCAAATGATTCTTCTTCTATTAGATTTCTTCAATTGTTTAGCAAAGTACAGAGAGAGAGAGAGAGAGTTTGTGAGGATGAATAAAGTCACCAATGTTTGATCAACTTGCAACTGAAATGCTCTTACTCTTTGTTGGAAAATCTCCTCCTTCTTTTGATTAGATCTTGTCCTACACACTTGCTCCAGCTCTTCCCTTTCTCTTACTCTTCACTTACTCTCACACTTCTCTTACATACACTCAACCCTAGCTCTCCTTCTTCACAATGAACACGTTGCTTTCAACTCTCACTTGCTCTTGCTTAAATAGAGGAGAAAGGAGAGTTACAAAATGAATTCATTCCTTGAGCCAATAATAGGAGAATTGAATTCCGTGAGGGAGGAGTTACTTGAGGAGAAGTGTAGCTCATCCCAAGAATAGAGAGAGGTGAACTTGTCTTGAGGAGTTACAATTTGAATTAGGGAGAGAGAGCATTTGGTGAGAGTTACAAATCGAATTGAATGAGGGAGTTGCAAGTGCATTTAATGAGGAGTTACACTTTTGTCATACATTGAATTAGTGAGGGAGAGTTACATTCTCTTAAGTGTGCAGTTATTATTTTATTCCAAGAGAGAGGTTCAATTTGCCAAGTAAGAGATTCTCAATTATTTTACTTATTTCATGAGAAAAATCGTTTTTATTAATCCATTAAAGGTGAATGACTTTAGACTATTTTATAAATAATAGTATCATAATAATAATACTAGTAAGGATAAGAATATTAATTCTTGACTTGTATAATCATGATTGATTTGATTTTAAAGTGGATTCCATATGTCAATATCATCCTTGATCATTTAGACATGACATTCTATTTTTGGGAAGTCGCTTCCAAATTGAGATATGACTTACTATTTTTCAAAAGTCATATTAAAATTGTCAAAAATGAACTTTTATTATAGGGGTTCAAACAGAACTGAAAGATATGATTTCTTCTAGGAGAAATTCATCCCTGAGCTACCAAATTTTAATAGTTTATTTGGGAGGAAAGTTCACTACTAGAGCTAAATTCATTTTACCAGAGCTGCGATATCTATTGCATAGGTCAAGATTTGTTCCTCATTGGGCAGAATATCATGGTAATCTTGAAGGCCTAATTTGTCATAACAAAAGGAGCCAAGAGTTATTGGGTTAATCATCAGTTTTTCATAGAAGAATACTTGATATTTCAAGGAACGATTTCAGGTTCTAAACACTCCCCTTATATGACAATTTCAGTGGTGAATTGAATCAAGTTTATGTTTGCCTCTAATTGATTTTGCACTGCATTGTTGGATTGAGATTTTGAGTAAAATTGTAGCATTTAGTGTTTTCTCTTCTAGCGATTAATATGTTGGTTGGGTTTTGTAGTTCCTCTAGTTCATTTATGTTATCACTAGTAAATTTATTAAAAAGAATATTACAGGTTGGGCACTGTGAAGTATCGCTTTCCTCTCCTCTTTTACCTTCACCTTCATGCAATTTTTCTCACCATAGTGGTGGTTGTTTACCTCACTACACGATACACTAGCATAAATAACTAACTATATGGGAGATCCCTGTGAGGGGGTTCTCCTATCATCCTAAATAAAGAAAAGAATCGCAATATCCTTGGGAACAAGGTCATGCCACGAACAATAAGGTAGAAATGTTAGTTTTCATGTAAGGTCTCGTCGCTTTCAAGGAAAAGGAGTCCCACAAGTAATTGCAATTGGCAATTCTAAGAGAATTATTATAGCCCTCATTCATTGAAATCTCCTAACAAGTTTCTTTCTCGTCAAATTTATCAAAGAGTTATTTCTATGGGCAAGAATTCGACATACTAGAATTCTTTCATCTTCAACGCAATTTCAACTTTGAAATAGATAAGTAGGCAAATGTTAGGGTTCACCTTCACAAACATTGTTTGACTGCAAAAGAAGGTTCATTATAGAAACTACCACATGTCCCCATCACATGAGTTGTCCTAGTATTAAGGTTTGAGACCCTCCATGCAATATGTCTACACATAATGGTAGCAAGAAGGACACAAACTTATTGGCATCAACCTATAGCCCATACCCTCTCTAGCTCTCACGTACCAATGCACTTATGAATTGTGTGAATGTAGTGTTCAACTCTACATGTGGTATGAATTGGCCTATGAAAGGTTTAATACTTGTCGTATCTAATGTAGAAGTTATTCTTGGCACGCAAACAAGCCTAAGAAGGTCCTGTACACTTCTTTCCTTGTTCTTTGGAGAATTGAGTCTTTACAAGGGCATAGCCATGGCACACTACCACTACGGCAACTGATGTTGCATATCCGATATAGCGTCCAGGATTTGTATAAGGGACTAAAGTAGTGTGTGAAAGATGTGGTGAAAACACAAGGAAATGTCACCTATTTGACCTCACGATGGAATAGATAGAAGGAAGGGATTGAGCACCAATTTTTGGAGAATAACATTGCTTGAAAACAATGTACAATTGAAACTACGTAAAAAATTATTTCAAAGAGTAGGAGGCGAAATCATGCACTTTCATGACCATCCACAAAGGGAATCAGATAAAGTAAACTCCCATGCTAATGTATCTACAATGTCTAGTAGGGCACATTATGGCTTACCTCAACCTCCCTTTAGCGATCATGGCTTCCCCTTTGCCTAGTACTGTGGATAACTACATGGACTTTGCCTCCCTCAACTTATCTAGAAAGCCTTTATGAACCATCTTGATGCCTATCATGTTCATCACTTAAGCCTCTACAAACAACATTTTGTTGTCTTTGTCAAAGTTAAATATAGGAACAATCACAACAATAATAGCTTTGTGGCATTAACAACCTCACAATGCAAGTGGACCTGTGTACTAAAGCTCAATTTGTGCATTTTATTTTCAACACTATGGTAAATTTTGTAGTATTTTTTTACACTGGCCCAATATGTGAGATAGTATACTTGTGAAAGTGCTCTCAGGTGATAATGAATAAATAATGTTTGTAAATTTTGGATGCATTGTGTGAAGTAGAACACTTATGGGTAAGGCCTATAAGACCTACTTATCATTTTGAAAATTCTTGTTGTAGGGTAAAATCATACTTCTTAAACATAAAATTTTGTCCCATACTATGTAAAAAGATCATTAATTCACTACAAGCATTATGAGAATAGGTTGTTATTATCTAGACTAGATCAATACTTGGATCTATTAAGCACAGAGAGGTATCAAAAAAATAAAGGTGTAAACCTCAATGTTCTTTTATCCCTCTCAAACAATAATAGGCCCATAGGGTTAAGATGCATTTATGCTAGTTAATTTATGCTTCTTCATTAAAAATGATATGTCATTTTTTTCATTTTTTACAAGTTCACACTCATGCATGCACACAAACACACATATATGAAGTGTTGAAGTTCTACCCCTACCCAGTGTGCGGAGCACCTCATTTCTCTCAACACCAAAACCTAAAATGCATTCCATTTGAATGTTACTCTAAAGAACATCATAGCAATGTTTTAATTAATCATCAAAGTTTGTCAAAACTTGTAAGATTTTCCTTTAGTAAAACAAAATTACCATTGTTTTAGAAACTTGCAAGCCCACACATATTTGAAACCATTACAAAGTTTAGAAACTTCAGAAAGATAGAAATAAATTCCTAAACTATTATCATGGACTATATTCTATATTTTATAACTTTTTGTGAAGGTTCAATTCAAACACCAAAATGACCAATGTAATTCCCTAATTTTACCTTCATTTATCTAATCATGACTTTGACTTGGCTCTAGCTTGCATTATTAAAATTCTATTGTATTATAAACCAACATTCTTATGATAAAATTCCTATTCTGTTTTGTCAGAAATTTAGAATGTTCATTTCAAATTGTATAGATCTTGTCATAATACCTAAATTTTCCCATTGATGCTACTATGTTAGGACATTATAGCTACATATAAGCACTTTAAAAGAACAGAAAATATACACCATACCTCATCAAGATCTAAAGTTCCTTCACACACAATGCTCACAGATGATACACCACTATCATGTGATTTATGATGCTTGTGCCCATGATGACCTACACATCACATAAACACTATTACCATATAAGAATACAAGAAACAAGTTTCTCTTGGCATTGGTAATAGAACAAAATACAAGACTGCAGTGATGTACTCATTTGGATAGAAAAACCAACAAGTCAAGTTAAAAAAAAAAAAAAAGATAACGTATCTCATTGGTATTAAATACATTTGGCACCTTCCATCTAGACCTCACTTTTTTCTAAACAATACAGATATGACCTTAGATCACTAAGAGTTTATGACAAGCAAGATCTTGCCTCTACTAAAATATAGACATAAGAAAAGTAGAAACAGGAATAAATTTATACTAAAAGATCTAGGATATCGATCATTGTTCATGTTACACTAGGATTGTATGTGGCACAAATATGTTAGCTTTTACGGTTAGTACTAACATGTTTACACCACGTTGTTTGCATGACCTTTTGTTGTCCTATGATGGGCATACAAATAAGAGGTGGCTTGCTCATTGATTGTTCTCCTTGTGTGGATGCTTGTTTCCCATTCTTTCTTGGGGCATTGAAAACTTAAACAACATGATAACATTCTTCATCGTGCACATATGGAGAGGATTTCTTGCTTGAAGGAGCATTCGAAATCCTATGGAGAAAAGCATTGAGCCCTAGATGGCATAGGGATGCTTGGTTACTTGCATGGAGGCTTATATTTGACTTGAGGATGTATGGGTTGAGGGAGTGATCATGCAAATGGGGTGGACCCAAAGCAACATATGGTTTAGGAGAAGAATTGATAGTTTAGAGGTTCATGGAGGTGGAGTGTTGTACCTTGCTTAAAAAGTGTCCATGCCTTTAAGCCTTACCTGTTGCATGCCTTCACATTGGAGCTTAACATGTGTCACTTGTAGAAGGAGCACTTCACATGTGGACCTACCTTCTTAGGGATAGGTTGCTTGTACTCGAGTAGGTCCACTATTATGTTGTTGATCTCCCTCACCTCTCATCCAAATAGAGGGAGGAGGGAGTCATTTATTCATATACTTTACCTTGTGGATTCATTCATCATTCATTTGTATTAGAGATGTGATGAGTGGAGTACACTAGTCTCTCTCTTTCTCTCTCTCTCTCTCTCTCTCTCTCTCTCCATTGTACATTCATTGTACTATCATTATCACTCTATCTTGAGGCATCAAAGTTCTTGGATAATTTCAAAGCTAATTCTAGGATTAAAGCTTCACCCTAAGAAAGCAAGAAGGACGTGACATAGTCCAAAGGTTTTGACGTACATGAGCATGACACCCATCTTTGCTAGCTAAAAAAATCCCATTATAGGTTGAAGCACGCATCATGAGCATAGTACTCTTGGATTCATGAGTCCTTATTAAACTTGGGACTCACTATGACAATTGCCAATCCAAATATTTAGCTTGTATGTTAAAACTAATTTTGTTGTCTTCGCTCTATATGTGTATCATTTGATCATCGAAGACAATTTGGAGAAGCTCACTATGTGGTGCAAGGAAAAGTTGTCAAGTCAATTTGATATGAAGAATATTCGTCTACTACATTATTTTCTAGGGTTGCATGTTTGGCAGAGTCCAAAAGAATTTCCTTGGGCAAGGGAAGGTTCTAGAAAGATCCCAGATGAAGGAATACAAACCCCCTTGGCCACACCCATGACATCTATTATCAAATTTGAAACCCACTTGTGATGATGATTATGTTGATTTCGTTAGCGCTTAATTGTACAAGCAATTGATTTGATCCTGAATGTATATTCTAAATACCTCATCAAATATTTTCTATGCTATGAACACATTCAGTCAATTTATGGTTATTCTGCAAGAGACACAATGGGTGGCTACAAAGAATGGCTTAGGTACCTAACAGGCACACTTCACTATATGTCAAGTATACAAGAGATGGTGTATTCATTACTCCAAGGATTTTGTAATTCAAACTAGGTTGGAGGTAGTGATTCTCAAAAGAGCACTCCAAGTTTTGTTTCATCTTGGGGCCAAGTTTGATATCCTATTTTAGAAGGAAACAAGCAACAGTTCAACATAATTCAACAAGCCATGCGATAGTGCAACATTACAAATTGGTGTTGAGCCTGTATATATGCAGCTTGAGCCAATAGTTGTACATCCTGACAATTAGAGTTGTATCATAATCTCTACGAATCTTGTGTTTCACAACAATTTGAAGGGCATTGACATCTACTACCTTTCCCATGAGACGAGGTACAAAAGGGTCTTATAGCCTTTTTGTACCAAACCCTTAGCTAAAAGTTGTAAACATTCTAGCCAAACCCTTAGCTAAAGGAAAGCTTGAAATGCTAAGGGAGAGAACTAATGTTGGCAAAGAAAAAGCCCCTCATAAAGGAATCTTAGCTTTTGGGGTTACTCAAAAAGTGTTTACACCTTGCTCAAGGGTGCTTCATGTGAAGTGGGTTGCATGATATATGGATGATTAGTGGATGTTGCATGATGGACATACTCATGATGGTCGTTGGTTGTTCCACGATGGACATACTCATGGCATTTGGCTTGCTCATTAGTTGCTAGACTACGTGAATGCTTGTATGTCGTGCCTCCTTAAAATGTTGGAGACCTACATAGGATGATAACATTTTTTCATGATATGCATATGGAAAACTTCAAGTTCACCAAGATTGTTGCCAATCAAAATTTGTATTATTTGTATGTTAAAATTGATTTGGTTATCTTGACTTTATATATGTATGATTTGATCATTACACATAGTTCAAAGAAGCTCACTATGTGCTACAAGGAAAAGTAGTTGAGTGAATTTATAGAAAAAGAAATATTTCTTGGACAAGGGAAGTACACCTCGAAAATTCTAAAGAGATTCCAAATGCCATGATTGCAAACCTTTGGACACACTCATGACATTTATTATCAAAATTCAAAGCTCACTTGTGATGATGTTGTTGATTTGGTTAGCCTTTAAATGAACAAGTAGTTGATTGGATCTTTAATGTATTTAGTGAATACCAAGTAAAATATATTTTGTGCCATGAATACATTCAATCAATGCATTCTTGTTTTGTAGTAGACACATTAGGGCTACAAAGCATGTACTCAAGTATCTAAGAGGCATTGTTCATTATGGCAATGTAACTAAAATCACATAAAAATCACGTGGCCAAGATATCCACCCCTCAAAGATTCTAACGCAGTGAAAATTTTCAATTTTGACTAGGGAAAAAAAAATTGCAATAAAATTGCAAGAAATGTAAAAAGAATCATTGGGTCGTAGGAAAAGGCACTTTAACACATAACTTTTGGGTCTTTTTCAACTCATGTTGCAAACGGAAAGAAGGGTTTGGAGAGAAAAGGAGGACGAGACCGACTTTATTTGAGCTAAGGAGGAGGAGATTGATTTTGCTTAAGCTAAGGAGGACACGATTTTCCATTGCCATCATGGTGTTTACTTGGAGTGGAGATTGATTTCCCTCACCCGTGGACACATTTGCAAGTGTGGGCATCAATTTCCACCCGCTTTTTTTTTGGGAGTGTCCTTTACCTATTATTTTTTCTTCATCTTGCTAGGGAGAAAGTGTATTTTGCTTGCTATCATCAATTTATTGTGGAGTGGGGAGGGTTTCCCAAATTCCCACACCTAGTGTATTTGTAGTTATGTCCACCTCTTCTTTTCTTTGTTTTTACAAATTTTTGATAGGTTTTGAATGCTACTCAATTTTTCCTCTTTTTCCTTAAATTTTTGTTAGATATAATATATTTTTTTGCAAAGTTTATGTATTTTGATTCTAAGAATGTTGATTTTAAATTTTTTTCATTTTTTGTGCCCCAAGTTTAATCATTATGTTGAAAACTAAAAATATTAAAATTTGGACCATATGTGGGAATATGGTGAACCCAGGGGAGGGGGATTGGGTTCAATCAACAAATTTTAAATTGCAAGTTGCCTATAAGCATATAACAGGAGAAACTCTCAATTAAATTCTACTTTGCACAAATTCTAAGACATGACAAAGAATAGTGCTAAGAAGCAAATCCAAAAATCATCTATATTGCCACCAAAACACTGCTAGACAAGGATGCAACCAAAGGAAATAGGGAAGCTCTGAAAATTCAAGCTACAAGTGGAGAACTAAGGAGAAGTGAGAATAGTTCATCAACATCACCTTCCACAATGGCCAACCCCTCATCGACTTCATCATCGTTTTTGTTACTAGAACCACGCATGGTGCATAGCCTTCTATCATGTTGGTGCTTAAAAGAAAAGAAAAGGAAGAAGTTGATAAGCTCATAAGGAGATGTTTTCTATGGAGTGACATTCCTTTCAACATTGTCAAGAACAATCCATTCTATTAGAATAATTCTAATTTAGTTTAATGCTCATTCTTCTAGTTGTTGCTATTTTCCTTTCTTTAGCAGTTTCTTAGATGAAACTAAATCTTACAAAGAAACTTGATGTTTCTATCTTTGTAAATATCTTTGTATTATTATTGAGTATTGTTGCTCAATCAATTCATTAATTCATTTTGGAATTCCATATGCGTGTTTCGCATTGTTTTATGGTATCAGAGCCAGAAAAAGAGATTTCCTGAGCAGATATTCTCTGTGCATCCAAATTTCTTGAGTGCTCTCTGTCCTTCCTTTCTAAGGTCGAGCCCTCTGTAAGCCAGGTAGCCTTCACTAAGTCTTAGCTTTGGCTCAGCTCAATGTGATAAACGCTTACAGTCGTCTATCTCGATATAGAAAGTGGATTCTTTGAAATAATTGGTGTGAATTCCAGTTTTTTTTGAGTGGATCTCAGCTATTGGCATCGTCATTTTCACGTTGTATCTTATTGCCGAATTTTTTCTGCCCGTGCTTGCTCCGGAAGCCAGCTTGAGTGAAGATACACGCTGGAAGCGAACCTGGAATCTGCATCCGACAGCGATTGTGTGTTACAGTCAACGTATTCAACCCGTAAAGATTGTTCTATAAAGATTGTTTGAAGATTGTTTGCATCCGACAGCCGGCAGCTGATTGTTTGTTACAGTCAGCGTATGTAAAAGTCGACGGCTGAGCAAAAATTGAACCCGTGAGGTTATTACAGTCCACGTATTTAATTTCCGATCCGTGAGGTTATTCAGTCCGCGTATTTAAGAGTCGACGGCTGCGTATGATCTACGTAAGCGTGGTAAGGCTTGACAACGCCGGAGATATGGTGCCAACGGTCAACGTTTGACGATTAACCTTTGACCAGAACCTTTATTCCAAGAAATTCAAATCACTGTTTTAATTTCTTCTGCTGCGGAATTTTTTTTTGGTCAAAATTTTTTCCGGGCCTTCAATCAATCAGCATTTCTCCCAAGGGTTTTCAAGCGTGAATCTTGAAGACGCAGAATTTTTTTATTTTATAAAGACTGGCTCATATATCTCATATCCGCCATTATATCTCAGAACAACTGCATTCAGCGCTTGAAAGAACCTTTTCGACAAGTTTGTCGCTGGACGAAACCACAGACTGAGGCGACGCAGGGTTTTGAATAGCAGTTTTCTGTCTTTTTTTTTGGCGACGGTTGCTTCTCCTCTTCTACGGCCGGCCTGAGATCTTAGGGTATTTGCGTGTGTCGCATTACTCCAGTCTAGTATATGCGTGTGTCGCATTACTACCGTGTTTAGTATCTGCGTGTGTCGTATTTCTTGGTACCGTATTTCTTGGTATCATATTTCACCGAAGCTGTCACCAGTTTGCGTGTGTTGCATTGTTTACGTATTTGCCGCTGAGTTTGTCACCAAAAGAAGATATCGAAATCAGTCATTTTTAGGCTGAGTCATCTCTGTTCATATTGAATATTTGGCATTATTTCTTTGCCTTTTCTGTTTATCTCTTCAAATTGGTGCTCTGATTTAAGAGGCAGCATTGTCCAGATCAGTCTTCCAGAAACATACAGATGGCCTCCCTCACCAATCTGATGTTAGAAGGCAATCAGCGCTTTAATGGTAGCAACTATAACATCTGGAAACAAAGAATGTTAACCATTTTTGAATATAGGCGTCTTGACCAGCTCGTTCTCAAAAAGGAGCTCCGTCCTGGTACAACTGGCACCGATCAAGACAAGTTTGATGATCGAAATCGAGAGGCAGTTATGCTTCTCAAGCTCTCTATCGCTGATGATCAGTTACCACAGATTCCTTCTGGCAAGACAACTGCTGAGATCTGGCAACAGTTGAAGGAACTTCACGAGACATCCGACAAAAGCAGAGCCTTCTTTCTCAAAAATCAGTTGTTCTCCATCATGATGGACGAACATATGTCTTTACAGGAACATCTCAACAAGATTAAAGACATTCGAGATCAACTCGAAGCCATTGGTCGCACCATGGAGGAAGAAGATCTAGTAATCATCACTCTGAAAAGTCTGCCACAATCTTATGAGCACTTCATAGAAACTCTAAACATCACTGCCATTAATGTTGATCTAAAGTTTCCAGAGTTATGCACCAAACTTATGCAGCAGGATCGATGGAAACAACAGTTTGGTAGTGGTGCAGCATCAACGTCTTCAGAAAATGCCTTTGCTGCCAAATATCAGTCATCTCAGTCCTTTCAGCAGAAAGGTTCTTCTCAGTCTTTTGATCCTGCTAGGAAGAAAACTGTGCAGTGTAACTACTGTCACAAATTTGTTCACATGAAGAAAGATTGCCGACAGAGAATTGCTTCTGAGCAGAAGAAACAGGAGGGCTTCATCAGATAGCAAATGTTGCAGAACATTCCGAGCAGACAGATTCTGCCTTTTACGCTTTTATGGCTAAAAGGTCTTCCGATCATATTCCATCATCTGCCTGGTACATTGACTCCGGTGCATCACACCATTTCTCTCACAGGCGTGATTGGTTTATTGACTTCTCACCTTTCAGTGATTCCGTGGTATTTGGAGGAGGTGAAAAATACACAGTAGATGGCAGCGGTACAGTTCAAATCCAGTCTGGTGGACGCACACTTATCTTCCTAAACGTATACTATGTTCCTGTGATGGAAATTAATCTGCTGTCCGTTAGTCAGATTATGAGGAACTCTCCTCAGCTTGATGTCGTATTCAGTATGCACAAATGCTCTCTTATCGACAGGGAGACTAGTCTTATAGTTGCTGTTGGCCTAGAAGATCATGGTCTATACAGGCTTCTTGACACTGGTGATTTCCCAGAAGTGGCTCTAGCAGCTCGTGCTTCTCCCATCAGCACTCTATGGCATCAGCGATATGGGCACCTCAACATGCAGTATCTCTCTCAGCTCTCTCGGGAAGGACTTGTGTCAGGATTACCTGATATTCAGACTCAGCAGTTAGGCGTATGCGGCGCATGTCAAGCTGGAAAACAACATCGGTCTTCATTCATGAATGGAGAATCCTGGCGCACATCTAAGGTACTCCAGCTAATTCATGTTGATATTTGTGGTCCCATGAAAACATCTTCTATCACTACTTGCAAATATTTTTTTCTTATTGTAGATGATTTCAGTAGAAAGATGTTGGTATATTTTCTAAAAAATAAATCTGATGCATTTAGTATATTTCAGAAGTTTAAAACCTTAGTTGAAAAAGAGTCTAGCTGTGATATCATGACTCTTAGGACAGATAACGGGGGGGAATTTTGTTCTTCTGTTTTTTCCAACTTCTGTGATACTCATGGCATAAAACGCCAGTTCACTACACCCTACACCCCTCAGCAGAACAGTGTTGTTGAACGCTGCAACCGCACGGTTGTTGAAATGGCTCGCTCCATGTTACAGCGCAAGAATGTTCCCAACAAATTCTGGGCTGAGGCAGTCTTTAATGTTGTCTATCTTCTTAACAGATCTCCCACTCAGGCTGTTAAAGGGAAAACTCTCGAAGAGGTGTGGTCTGGTCGTAAGCCTAAGATCAGTCACCTCAAAGTATTCGGCTCAATTGCATATGTTTGGATTCCAGCTGCTAAGCGCTCCAAGTTGGATTCCAAAAGCCAGAAACTCATGATGACAGGGTACAGTGATCACCACAAGGCCTATAGACTAATCGATATTGCCACTGGTCGTCTTAGCTTCAGTCGGGATGTGGTATTTGATGAAGACAGAGGATTCTTTCAGTCTTCTTCTTCTGAGCAGTGTTCTACAGATCAGCCTCACAGTGTTCTTCTTCCGGTAGGTCCACCTGATGGGAGGGATGATGCAGTATCAATGTTTGATAATACACTACCTGAGCTTCCTCCGGAAAATAACTCTTCTCTTGCTGCTCCTATTGCTCTTGACCCCTCTTCTTCTCCTCCTAATGTTAGTTCCTCTACTCTTCGACCAAAATGGTGGGCTAAAACCATTGGTGATCTTCGGGATGATGAACTTCTTGAAGGACGCACTTCTAGACATAAGAGCACACAACAGTCTACAGTAAATTTTGCGCTTATGGCTAATATACACAGTATCTTTGAGCCTCAAACTTACTCCGAGGCTAAGGCTACACCTGAATGGGAACAGGCTATGGACGTTGAATTTCAGAATCTTCAGAAAAATCACACATGGACCCTTTCTGATCTTCCTGAAGGGAAAAAGCCCATTAGCTGCAAATGGGTATATAAAGTGAAGTAAAAAGCCAATGGAACTCTAGACAAGTATAAAGCTCGTCTTGTGGCTCGAGGATTCTCACAGAAGGAAGGTATTGACTATGAGGAGACTTTTGCTCCTACAGCCAAAATGAGTACCATACGGCTTGTCCTTGCCCTAGCAACTCAATTTAAATGGAAAGTTCATCAGATGGATGTAAAAAGTGCTTTCCTAAATGGTGACTTACAGGAAGAAGTCTACATGACACAGCCTCCAGGATTTAAGATTGCCGGTCAAGAACAAAAAGTGTGTAGATTAGCTAAAGCTCTCTATGGATTGAAACAAGCTCCTCGGGCTTGGTACATGAAAATTGATCAGTACCTGACAGATCATGGTTTTCAGCGGAGCCCATCTGATGTAAAGCTGTATATCAAGCATACTGGTGATGATATCTTGTTTGTGGTTGTCTATGTAAATGACCTTATCATCACTGGCAGCTTTGCACATTGGATCCATGGGATCAAACAAGACTTATGCAGAACCTTTGATATGACAGACTTGGGACTTCTTCACTACTGTCTGGGGATTGAAGTTTGGCAGACTGAGAATCACATCTTTCTCTCTCAGTCCAAGTATGCCAAAAATCTTGTGGACAGGTTCAGAATGCAGGATTGCAAACCAACCACGACTCCTATGGAACCAGGGCTCAAACTTTCAGCTTAGTCATCCTCTCCTCCTGTGGATGAAACTTTATTCAAGCAATTAGTAGGCAGTCTTATCTATCTTACTACCACCAGACCAGACATCAGTTTTGCAGTGAGCTACATTTCCCGCTTCATGTCCGCTCCTAAAGCTGATCATTGGATAGCAGCAAAGCGTGTGCTACGATATGTGCGTGGCACTTCTGATTATGGACTTCTGTACACTCGCAGTTCCGATCCTATACTCAGTGGTTACACAGATTCTGACTGGGCCGGTTCGGTTGATGATCGTAAATCTACATCTGGGTATGTGTTTAGTCTAGGATATGGTGTTGTCACCTGGACTAGTAAGAAGCAACAAGCCGTGGCTCTCTCCTCAACAGAAGCAGAGTATCGAGGAGCAGTTAAGGCATCCTGTGAGGCAGTTTGGCTTCGATGTATGCTTGCAAATATGCATGCTTCCCAGACAGGTCCTACTTCCTTGTTTTGTGATAATCAGGGAGTGCTCAAACTTGCCAAAAATCCCGTCTTTCATGAACGAACAAAACATGTGGAAACTCATTGCCACTACATTCGCCAGCTTGTTGAAGACAAATCCGTTCAGTTGAGATATGTTCCCACAACAGAGCAGCCCGCAGACATCTTCACCAAGCCTCTTGGTCCTGCTAAGTTTGAACAATTTAGGGGGTCTATTGGTGTTGTAAATAGATTGAGCATTAAGGGAGGGTATTAGAATAATTCTAATTTAGTTAAATGCTCATTCTTTTAGTTGTTGCTATTTTCCTTTCTTTAGCAGTTTCTTAGATGAAACTGAATCTTACATAGAAACTTGATGTTTCTATCTTTGTAAATATCTCTGTATTATTATTGAGTATTGTTGCTCAATCAATTCACTAATTCATTTTGGAATTCCATATGCGTGTTTCGCATTGTTTTACATTCTACCAACCGATTTTGATGTTGTTGCTATTGTTGGTGTTAAATTGGCAACTAGGGTCAGACTCCATGTGGGTCATCTTATTTATGGCAAGCTGCAGCCGATATTTTTCTTGGATTCCTCTCATCGAGAGGTGTAGGATTGATCTAAAGATCATCCGATTCTGACATGTATTCATGGAGATATGAATTTATTTGTGTTACTTGACAATTTGTCAAGGTCGGACAACAACCAAATTAACCCTACTCAACCTCAACGTTGCACTATAAATAGAGGTGGCCTTCAAGTCATTTCACACACACTTCACTCAAGATCTCTCTCCACTCGTTTGGGTTTGGTGGCAAGAAAGGTCAAGATGATGAAGCTCTAGACGCAAGAGAAAAGGAGACGAAGGGAGAAGCCCTAGCCACAGTCAAGTGAAGGAAATCTAGCCGCATTTTGAAGAAGAGACCATGCCCTAGCCGCAAATCAAAGGAGGCCCTAATTCTCTGTCCTAAAGGGGATCAAGCCACAGTGAAGAGAGGCTCCTATATGTTGTCTAAAGAAGCCCTAATCCACAGCTTTAGAAGGCCTAAATCCGCAATCTATTGAGCCCTAATACACAGCTAGAGAGTGACCTTAACTCCGCTTAAACCCCAATACGCAGCTACAGGAGGAGACATAATCCGCTGGTCAAAAGTAGTCCTAACTGCAGTCAAATGAAGGCTTCGTCATAGCGAGAGAGGCCTAAGTTATAGTCTAGAAGGAGGCCTCATACGCAGCTCAAAGACAGGCCTAGCTGCAATCACCTAAGCCATTGTCATAATGAATGAGAAAACCACATTGTTATAGGTGATCGTGTGGCCTATTTCAGGACTGTTTGGGCATGATCGAGCGGTTCTTGAAATTGGCTTGTTGGGCAGAAGAATCCGCAAAAAAGAGGAGCTAGAGGCTGGTTGCTTAAGGGGTGATTGAGGGGACCTTAGTTATAGTCCACTACTGGGCTAGGCCACAGGCCATAGCCAGCAGCTGAAGGTCTTTAAGTGTTGCGTTCAGGAGGATAGCAGCCCTATAAGGCAGCATATAGTTGGAGGAACTATATGAAGGCTTGCCGCAGTCAATAAGTGCACTGTTGGATGTGTTTAGGGTATTGTGGCACTCAGAACTTGTGCCCTAACCAGTGACCAGGTCTGCCATGAAATGCACCAGTCCTTGCAGCATATGAAAGGTTCCATATTAGCAGCCTTGTCATGATCAATGAAGCAGTGAAGGAAGGAGAGCCTTAATGAAGGAAAGCCTCAGTATTCTAGGTAATTAGTTGGGTTGTTCTAGGTCTATCATTCGTTGCATATCTTCAGTCCTTGGTATCAGAATTGCAACCTCATTGTGTCATCATCACAGAGAAGATCTTTATCTCCTAATTGGCAAGTCAAGTATTGACTTCAAATCATTATACTCTATCTCTTTCTCTCTGCTGAACTATTGAAATATATAAGAAGAATTAATCAAGGGTTTCCCCACATTAGGGTTTGTCCCTGGCTAGTGCCACATCTTGTGTCCTCTTGTCTTGGTTTGTCTTCTACTATTTATGTATATGTTTTATCTGCACTTTACTATCATGCTGATGTGATTGTTAATCTGAATATTCACATTGAGCTTATATGAAAAATAGTAAATTGCTCTTAGCATAGAACACACTGAAATTTAACAGTTGGCCCAAGGTACAAAACCCCTTCATTTGATGAATCGAGTAGACCTATTCTTCAAAATGGAAAGGTTGATTGCATTACTAGATATGAGGATTTTAAGACATCATAGTAACATTGGATGTACAATGATGTCAGATGGTGGTATGGATCAAAAGGGTGAGACACTTCTTAACTTCTTGGTTAATTGTTCCATGGGAACAATCATTATCAATTCTATTGATCCATCTGCACATAGTAAAGATGCACAGTTATTATGTGAGTTATTAGTCCTGTTCATTTAACGGTAGGTCCATAGAATGTTGTCTCGGTCATAACATACAATGTTGCAAATTATGTCGCTACTAGTAGGTCACTTAGGGAGAGTTATCCTGCTTTGTTTTCAACACCTTGTGTTATACATTGTATTGATTTGATGTTAAAGTATATAGGGAAAATTCCTTATATCATAGATATTGTTGAATCATCCAAGAACATAACAAAATTTATATATAATCATGCATCTATGCTTAGCCTAATGACAAGATTCACCAATAACAAGAAGCTGGTGAGTCCTGCCATTACACGGTTTACCACTAGCTTCATATCTCTTCAAGCACTCTTGACTTCTATGTGGAACATGAAGAGACTGTTTCTTTCAGAGAACTAGTGTGCTTTATCTTTTAGCTATAATCTGTGGTTGGAGGCCATACACAAGCTAGTTTCATATCAGGTAAGCTTTTAGGCAAGCGTAGAGAAGGTGCATGCAGTTACAAAACATTTCGTAAAGGTTCTTTGATTGGTTCATGGAGACAAGCCCACAATGGAATACTTGTATGAGGCCATGGATAGAGCAAAAGAAGTCATTCATACCCATCATGAGGAAAATGGGTTTGAGAGACAACTATTGATATAGTGAGTGATGATGAGCGATGGAACAATACAATCCATCACCTCATTCATGCTACAAGGATCTAACTCAACCGCGCATTTTCTTACTCATATGGTTTCAGATTTGATGTTGAGGTGATGAGATTTGATGTTCACGTGATGGATGGATTCCGCACCTGTGTTCAAAGGATGGTGCCATCGCTGCAGTACATACGAAAATTTTTAAAGAAATGGTGGAGATATATAAGATGGCAAATGGAACATTTGGCTTCAAACTGGTTATCCAAGATAGGAAGAACAAAATCTCAGGTAAGACTTTGTTTCAAATTTCATTATCTCTTACACTCTTTATTTCACAAGTTTCAACTTTCAAATTTCAATGTTTTTTCTCATGATTCTCTTATTTGTTTTAGATGCTTAGTGGACAAGCTATGTCACAAGAGTACCCAATCTCCAAAAGCTTTCCATTCGAGAACTTAGTCAAACATGTAGCTCCTCAGAATCTGAACACAACTAGAGTGTATTTGAACAAATACACACCAAGAAGTGCAACGGGTTAAAAAATTTCAAATTAAATTTTGGATTCAATATAAACTATAATTCATTAATTATGCCTTGTCACCCTCTAATTAGAATATGTATTATAATTATTAATTTGTAATTTATGACCCAAATAGACGTTGGACTCCCGACACCTTAATGACATGGTATGCTTTTACTACATTATTTGATTATGGGTGAGCCAACTTCATAAAACACTTGACATGGATACCATCTCAAAGGATGTGGTTGGCACCATTGTTGCATTGAGGGTCGAGGCCGAGAGACCTATCATGGAATAGGTCCCTAAGTGGTTGGATGAGGTACCAAAGGGAGTAGCAAGAGATAGATGTAGAGGATCATAGGAGGTGACACCACCACCTTCAAGGACTCGGATAGAGTGAATTGGTCTTAGCATTAGCACAAGGACCAATAGAGGACGTCAAAGTTTAACTTCTACTTCTTCTTCTAAAGGACATCAAAGTCCAATGCCATCGTCTAAAGAAAAGCCATTACCTTTGCCCATAAAATGGGCAAACAAAATCACCAACTTGTGTATCTGATTTCATTGTGAATGACTCATAATGACAATATAAATTTAGTATATTTTTTGTTCATATTTTGAGGTTGGGTCACGACTTACCAATCAAGACATGATTCAGTGTTGATGTGTGAAGTCGCGCTAGACATCTTATATATTAGTTTTGCTTTCATATTTATGTGGCAATACATTTTTTTGATGTTGTTGTTGCTTTAGATGTATTTATAAAAAAAATACTTGTGTTATTTTTAAAATTTTGCTGATGTTTCCAATTTTTACCCATATTTTCCCATTTTTTACTTTTTTTGCTTTTCTAGATCGTTGTTGATTTCTTCTCCAACATGACATCAACACTACATTATGGCAACAAGTATATAGTCGATGGTGTTCTATTACTCCATTGGATGTAGAATGGCCACAAGATTTTTCGAAATGGAGTA